>PVIR01040631.1:0-13237 GCA_004026965.1 Petromus typicus | reverse complement strand
GTGGTTGTGCCGACCTGACGAGCTTGAAGCAGACACGGGCCGGGGCGGGTTTGTGTGGGGCCCTGGCACGTTCAGGAAGGGGTGAGACAGGCTGCACGGTGCCACCTCCCCAGCAGTGGGTCCCACCAGCAGCTCCGCTGGGCCCACAGAGCTGCTTTGTTCTGGGAGCTCCGTGAGCCAGTTTGTGCCGCTCCCTGTCGGCACTCCGGGCGCCATGCTCGCTCCTGTGCCTCGGTGTCTCCAAGCACTCCGGACAATGGCTGCGTCGTGTCACGAGCTCAGCGTCTTCACGCCTTGTTGTGTTTATTCCAGCTTTCCAGGCGGGAATCAGAAACCTGGTTGTAGATGAGGAAACTCCTTCCAGCCTGCGAGTGTCCTGGGACATTGCCGACAGCAATGTGGAGCAGTTTAGGGTGACCTACCTGACAGCTCAAGGGGACCCCGTGGAGGAAGTGGTAGGAACCGGCTTGTAGCCTGGGCAGACGCCCCTAACTGCACTAACGAGGCCGTGCACACTTTCCTGCTCCGGGCATGCGTGCTGACCGCCCTCCAGTGACTGACGCTGCTCCCTAATTCGACTTGCTGCCTGTTTCTCTATGGCCTTTCCACCTGCTGTGCTTGCTTCCAGCTGGGAAGCCTGGTTCCTGCGCCTCCCCGGCCCTGACGTGGTGTCGGAGCGTCATACTGGCCCTGGGAGGCTGGAGTGTGTTGAGCGCGTCTGGTGCAGGTCCAGCCGGAGCTTGAAGGTGGTCCTGGCAGTGCCCGGGAGTCTGAGGCCGCGGTAACGGGAAAGGTCTTTACTGGGTTGCAGGGATCCTGACACATTGCTGTCTGTCACAGATAGTGACATTTTTCACTCCCATCAACTCATTTTGAACAGATTTGCAGCCTTTTCTCCATCGTTCTCCATCGTGGTTGTCTCTTCGCAGAGATTTAGACCTCCGTGTGCTGAGTTTTGTTTAACTTGTTTTATTTCCGTTGATTTATTTTTATTAGGGCACATTAGCAGGGTGTGCAGTGTCAGCTGGGTGGTTTTCTGCATAGCAAGCCTAGCACTGTCTAATGCACGGCCTCTCCAGGGTTTTAAAACGTACCCCACATCATCCCTTCTAGTCCAGAGCCCGAAACTATTCCCGAAACATGTGTGCAGTTAGACCAGTTGGCTCCTTTCGGCAGTCAGAATTTTCTTCATGAAATATGCCATTTTTAGCTGATTGGTTGCATCTTTTGTTCCCTGCTGCGTTATTTTTGATACTCTAGGAATCTCCAAAATTCGTCATTGGTCAGGAAAAGCACCATACTTTCTGTTCCTTTCTGACTTACAAAGGCTTTGATGGAAGAAAATGATGTGCGTATGGACACAGTTCTGTGGGCTGAGATCACAACGGAAAAGCACTGTATTGCCTGCTGATAGAGGGAGGACGGGGCAGGGCGGGGCTGGAGCAAGAGCAGGGTCCGCGGAGAGCCAGGAGGGCCCTGCTCGAGGTCAGGGAGCACGGGGTGGAGGTGCGGTGCAGGGCAACAGCACACATTTGCTCCCACCGCTGAGACTGCTGCAGAGTCTGCTGAGCTTCAAGTTAACTCCAGTCACTTTCAAATAGTCAGTGGCGCAAGTTCAAAGACCTCAGTCTCACTACGGTGTGCAGACATGCTAGGTAATTAATTTGGGGGTGTTTTATCTTTGCTACCGTTGCCCTCCTATTGTAATTTAGTTCCACAAGTAAGACAGAGAAACTTCCCAATGTGGCAGTTTATTTGCTTCTGGGTTTTTTTTTTAAAAAAAACTTATTCCAAGAAACACATTAAACTTCTTGGCAAATTATTCTTGGTAATTTGGAAAGAGTAACAGTTTAATCTCACACATGCACTTGTGAGCTATGCAAGGTAAAATTATAATAATATTTACTTTGGGTTGTTTCTCGATCATTTTCACTTTGTCAGTTTCTCTCATTTGGCACTATTTGTTTTTGAAACTCTTGAATACCTAGATGAAGGGAAAAAAACGGCTTAGTTTGCCCCAGTTAGCAAACTTTTAATAAAAATGAAAAATACTGATAAATTTCATGGCGATAGCGCTGTGAGGAAGTGTTTGTTTTGTTTGGGCTGTATCAGGGAAAGGACTGGAGGGGTCTTTAATATCCAGCGCTTTTGGTGAATGCTAGTTAAATGGGTTTGTGTGTGCTTTCTTAGTTTATAGGGATTGAGAAAGTGTATGTATGTTCCATCAAGCATTCCTGCTGTACAAATGCAGCTTCGTTGATTTTGTTGGGGACAGAAAGTGGTTTTCTTCTAAGTTTCGATTACAAAATGAAGGTGGGACAGTCAGCCGTGGGCCGAGGCCAAAGTCCAAAGTCTTGAAGTTGAAGAGAGTCCGAGTTATATCTGAGAGGGAGGATGCACGGCAGGGAAAGACAGAGGGACAAACTGGCATAAAAGCAGGAAAGGAGACGTGTCCAGGAGCGGGGGACGCCACGCACCATCCTCTCAAATCCTCGTCACATGTGAGACCTGAGTGTGTTTCCGTGAGGGCAGGGTAAGGTGCAGATACTGAGGTCGGAGCACAGCGTAGGGACAGAATATTGTAAATCCAACAGGGAAAGGTAAGGGCATTTACTTGACTGATCAAGTTATGGGAAATATTTATCTGCATTCTAGGAGCAATCAAATCAACCACCTATTTCCGAGGAAAGGTTTCTGATGCTTGTAAATGAAACTACCCACCAGGTGTTTGATAAAGATGGACTTCCAGCTGTGCCCTGGAACCTGGGGTGACAGCCACGTTGTCCTGATTTTGCTGGCAGAGCAGCGTGGGCCTCTGGTTTATGTATAAAACGCTGGCCAGGAGTTCAGATTTCTAGAGTCTTGGTGCTACGACCTCTCTCATGACCGGAAGTCTGAGCTGTGGGGAGTTTTCCAGCTGCTCCAAGGGCGGCCCAGGCTCCTCCCCGATCAGTTCAGATGAAGCGTTAGAAATAGGGCTCCCCCTGTGACATCACAAAAGCAGTCCAAGGACTTAGTCATTTTCCCAGCCATTTGCTTCCACTGTCTTTTATAAAATACAGCTTCGCAGTGATGGAGCCAAAGCACGACCCAGCCATCTTCTCAAGCACCCCAGGTAGGAGGAAAACCACTGTTTGAGCACAGGACCCCCTGAGAGGAGGCGCAGGGACCCTCCGCCGCAGGGAACAGTTGGCAGCCCGGCTGCTCCGAAGACCTCTGACTTCATTTCTGGACACAGTAATCTGGGTTTGTATCCCAGGTGACCTGAGCACCCTTTACGGGTCTGCTGCGACCTTCGGTGTCTAGCTTTCTGTGTGGCTCAGACGAGGGCAGCTCAAGCAGGGAGAGCGCTGCACACCCACCAGGGGGTGCCTGCTTTCCTCTAGGGGATAAACTTCAGCTTCAGGCAATTCATCCACCTGGAACAGAGGGAGAGAATGAAAGGCCAGGCCTAGACCAGATTCCTGGGCTTTCAGTACATCTGCTTTTCTGAGCCGTGTAAGCCTCGCTTTCCCCATCTGTGAAATGGGTGTGGTCCTCAGATGGTTGTGATGAAAGTCACATGGAAGACTGTGTTCAGATACTTGGAGTAGTACCTGCCACATGATACCTGACAGATAAGCAAGGCCATCCCTATGGACGAGGGCAGTAAAATGAGTCCTCAAGATGGTCACGCCGAGTCTTCCATGGGCTGACTTCAGTCAGTTATAGGTGTCTTTGGCGGAGAGTTCCCTCCCCTCCTGGGCCCCTGGGCCCATCCATGTCCATGCGTCTCTGAGCCCTTTAGTACCACTGCTGTGAATCTAATAAAAATCATCTAATTCATATTAAAAAACATTGCTTTGGAGAGCTGAGCAATATCTTAGCAACAGCTGCTTGGGCTTCATCCGGCGCTCTCAAGGGCTCGCCCTGATTTATGGGTTCCTCCCGGCATCCAGAAGTAGACGGCACCGCCCTCAGCCCTCAGGCTGCTGGCATTTCACCTACAGCCCGTCCAGCTGCCAGGTCCGTGACTCCCCGAGTGTGGGGGTTTCCTCTGACACCTGGCGCCTCCCCGAGAGTCAGGTGTCTGCACGGTCCGGGCACACAGGGCAGCTGGCTGTGGGCACAGGCAGCAGGTTTGGCAGCTGCAGCATCGGAACGTGTGGCTCCTAGGTCCTCCTGGTCCGCTTGGACACCTGGGTCGTGCTCTTGTGCAGCGTGGGGCTCTGCCACCCCTCTGCCGCGCGTCCTTCTCGGCAGCCTCTAGAGGCGGAGGGATGGTGCTTCGGCCTGCGGGAGAGGATTCTTCAGAAACTTAAAAACCGACAAGTGTCATTTTTTTAGTGTACTGAAGTCCCGGGCTGCACGCTCAGCCCCGGTGTGAGGGTCTGTTGCTCTTGGCAAACTTTGTTGCTCTGGGCTTTGTAATTGAAGGGACGAAAGACTGAGGCAAGGCCCCTGCGGGGGAGGCCGGGGAGGCCGAGTTTGCAGAGGACACGAGTCCACATGCAACAGACAGGCAGCAGGCCGGGGTCCCGGATGGACACCCCAACCCCCTCCCACATAGTTCCAGCTCCTGGATACCCACACATCCCAGGAGATGCCGAGAGAAGGCTCCTCCTCCTCAGGGCCTAGGAGCTTCCAAGTCCCCCTTCCGTGTTGGTGATCGTACCGAGGGCCAGTGTGGGGAACAGGTTGGACAGAGGTGCTTTTGCATTGGTGCCGCTCTTTTCTGACCTCTGCCAAGGGTGTCCCCTCGCTTCTGACGAAAATGTCCACAGTTACACTCGGCACATAGGTCAGGGTGATAAGGGGTCTCACTGGAGCTTGGCCCTTGCTGTTTCCGTGCAGGTTACGGTGCCTGGAAGCCAGAACAGTGCCCTTCTGAAGCGCCTGCGTGCGGCCACTGAATACAAAGTCACCGTGACGCCCATCTACTCGGATGGAGAAGGAGTCAGCGTCTCTGCCCCTGGGAAGACCTGTAAGTGCAGCCCTTTCCTCTTAGACACACGGTGACTCCAAAGTGCAAGCTGCACTCTCTGAATGCAGCCTGAGTCACAGGTGCTGCAGGTGTGGAAAGAGCAGAGCAGAGCTGGGTCGGACGCCCGAGCTCCGGCCGTCTGCATGCACATTGGCCACGCTGTCTCCCTGCCCTGGCCTTCAGGCCCCTCATCTGTACAAGCCGAGACTTTGTAGTGGAGTTTCAGGTCAGGAATCCTGATCCCCTGCCATGACCTTGTTGCCTAAGATTGCTTTCGCTATTCTAGGTCTCTTCTGGCTCCAGATGAATTTTTGGGTTACTTTCTCTACCTCTGTGAAATATGCGGTTGGGGGGTCTCAATCGGGACTGCATCGAATCTATATAGTAGCTTTGGCAGTATGGCCATTTTGGCGATACTGGTTCTTCCTACCCAGGAACAAAGGATGTCTTTCCATTTTCTGATATCCTCATTGATCTCCCTTTTCAGAGTGCTGCAGTTTTCAGAGTAAGACATCTTTCACCTCCTTCATTAGATTGACTTCTAAGATATTTTATTTTGGGGATGCTATTGTGAAAGGAATCAATTCCCTGATTTCTCTTTCAGTGAGTCTGTTATTCACGTACCTTGAGACATACTCATAAGTCAGACTAATAGGAAACAGGTATAAATATCGTAATTTTCTCTAGTATGAAAAGCTAAAGGTATAAATGAACACCAAAATGTATGATAAGTATTGTGAGGTAGGAAGGAAATGTTCAAAGGGAAAAGGGAAAGGGCAGGTAGGGGAAAGTAAAGAAGGGAAAGAAAATATTTGACGGTAAAATAAAAGGAAACAAAGCTTATGTATATAAGGGGTAGGAGGTTGTAGGGAGGGCAGGGGGAAAAGTGAGAATCAAGATGTGTCGTGTACAGGTATGAACTCTCAATGTGGAATGTGATCATAGTGTATATGTAAAAGGTACCAACAGAATCAGTATAAATAATAAAGTAAACAAAAGATAAAGTAAATAAAGCAGAGGCTTGAGGGAGAGCTACTCTTTCTCCTCCAGCGTCCCAGGCACCTCCCTGAAATGTGCGGTGCGAGTCTGCGCACTTCTGTCCACCCCGTCTGAAGCTGTCTCTCCCGTCTCTTCTCTCTCCCGTCTCTTCTCTCTCCTGCCTGCTGTGGGCTCCTCTCCTTCCACTCTGCCGTCTGCTCACAGCACTGCGGAACTTTCTGAACAGACAAGATCCAGCTCTTGCCAGCTCTGTGTCCTCAGATCCCGCAGAGCCTGGGTGGTCCGTGGGAGCTGGGTCCTGGGCCCTTTGTGTCTCTCCTCCTACGAGCTCTAGCACGCAGCTCCCTTCCACCCACCTGGACCCGCCTCCCGAGCACCGCCAGGCCTCGGCCTGCGCCAGCCAATCTCCTTGCCTGGTACTTGCTGTCTGCGTCCTGTGCTCCTCCCGTGGCCTTTTCCAAACGCTCTGTGCTGAGCACACATTCTTTATTTCCGATCACGGCTCGGCACCCTTACAGCAAGGCATGCACCTGTTTTCTTCCGCGTGTGTCCTTCCCTGGAAAGAGTCGCGGGAGCCCAGGGCTCACCTGCCCGATCGCCCAGCCTATCAGGCTGCAGCAACGCAGTGTGGCAGGCAGAGGCGTCCTGGGCAAGTTGTTCAGACTTGTTGGCCACTGTCACCTCGAGGGCAGCATGCCCTGGAGTGCTTGGTACAGCCTCCGAGGTGTTAGTCAGCCGCACTCTCCTTCAGGTTGTCTACATTAGCACGAAGCTGGTGCTGAAACTTAACGGCACTGAGCTACGGCCTTTTCGTGGTGTCTCCCTCTTGCACGGGCCAGGATGTCAGGTAGTGCTTGGCAGGAACTTTGTGCCACGTGTTGATCAGCATCGCCTGGTGGCTGTGCTGGTCTGAGGGTCTAAGACAGCATCACCTACATGCTGTCACATGCTGTCGCAGCCATGTCTCTCGATGGGCTTCTTCCAGTGAGCAGTCACAGTTGTCACCTGGTGACTCAGGACTGTAGGACCAGTGTGACCATGAGCAGAAAGTGGGGGCTGCCAGGATGGCTCAGGGTTCCACCTGGGACAAGTGTCATTTCTGCAGTCATCGGCTGGGTCAGTGCAGTGACGGAACCCACCCACATTCAAACAGAAAGTCAAGCCTCCACTTCTCAGTGGAAGAGGGTCCAGAATTTTATTGGCCATCTTTAATCCATCTTTAATGCCAGAAGTTACTGGGGCCAGGAGCAGAACAGTGTCAAAGTTTTGTTTGGAACCTCAGTCCTGAGTGTGAGTTTGGTGACCAGGTCTCTGTAAGTAATTAGAGCCCTGCAGCCTGAGTCCTGATTCTGCAGCTACACAAACAGATCTCATGTCGCCATGGAACAGTTCTGGGGTCTGTCCCTTCCCCCGTGCCTGCCATGTGTCCTCCACCGACTCCTCAGGAGCACCGGCGCCTGGCGCACCCTCAGAGTGGCTCTGGAGACTCTCGGGTCCCAGTCGAAAGGGCAAAGCAGACGCACTGTGGGGAGTTTCTGCTGAGACCTCAGCATCTGGATACGATCTCATTCATTGTGGGCATCACATATACCCAGGTGCTGCTGTACGTGAGGCTCTAGTCTGAGTGTTGGGCTTTCCGCCACGTTTTAGTATTCTGCTACTCCATGAACCTCTTGAAACCTACAGAAAACAACTGAAGAAGACAAGTGAGTCTGTACCTACCTAACACAGGCTGTCCCTGTGGAAATGTCACTTCCAGCTCATTACCGAACTGCTGCCCTGCACAGCAGTGTCCGCTCAGCAGAATCAGCTCAGCGCCAGCATTTGGTCTACTTATCTCTAAAGTGGCCAGCACGAGAAATAATGACACAGCGGGCTCTCGAGGTACGACCGGCCTGGCATCTGAGCAACTTGGGTTATGACTGGAATTTAAGTTTTAACTTACTAACAGTCTCGAGTTACAACCCAAAGGCCAGCTGCTTGTGCTTCCCGATGGTCTCAGGTACAGGTTTTGCCCATAGAGTGTCCTGGAAGGAACATGACAGCGCCCTTCCTGTGTGGGGCTGAGGGAGAAATCTTGAGGGCCCTGAGATTTGCCTGTGTGAGGAGAGAGGCTTTGAAAGACTGAGCCTTGAAGTCTGACCAACGTGAGTTACAGTCAGCCCTCGGGAATGAGTTGAGTTTGTAAGTTAAGGGCCCACTGTGACAGTGTCCATCAGCGTGTGTAGTAGTTTGCGAAGAGTGTCCAAGTGACTTTAATGTTTTTAAAAATTGATGAAGAATAATACAAAACCTCAAATAATGTATTTGATCCATAGAAAGATAAAAAGCAAAAGCCCGTGATACTCAGCCCCGAGAATGACCTCCATTAACACTGTGGCCGGCACCCTCAGGACTCAGGGACACGTTTGCTGTGATGATGTGGAGAAGAGCTTTTCGTGCGCACAAAGTTGTAATGAACGCTATTTGATTCATTTGTTTATTTAGCTGAATAAAAGGAACAACATGGTACCGAATGAACTTCTGAATTTTAGATAAAAATGCTTCACCAGGAGAACAGTTTTCCATGTGCCTAACATTTTAAAACTAGACAAAATGTTTCCCACTGTGCACTCCGGTGCGCTTTCACTTGGAACTGTTCCGAACCCTGTGAGAAGACGACTTAAATTTTGTAGACAGTTATGCTAGTGGTAAAGAAGGAAATTCTGATGAGCCTTTGTTTGCTCTTTCTTTCTTCCCCAGTGGCATCCTCCGGTCCCCAAAACTTGAGAGTCTCAGAAGAGTGGTACGACCGGCTGCGCATCGCGTGGGACCCCCCGCCCGGCCCCGTGAAAGGCTACAGGATCGTCTACAGACCTGTCAGTGGTACGTGCTTCTCAGATCTATGTACCTTCCAGGACGAATCACTTTGTTCTAAGTTTTTGTCAATATTGGATGTTATCTTTGAAAAGACATAATTAGAGTTTCTTATCTGTTTTGAAAAAGTTTTAATTGCCTGGTCAGTGTTAGGGCAGGCAGTAGTCCAGAAGGTTGACTGCATGACCTCTCAGAAAACTTCTGGCTCCAGAGAGGCAGAAGCTGCTGTCTGCTTGTTGTTCGCTGGGCCCATTCACACCTTAGACAGGGAGGTGTCACAAGGTGACCTGGACCCTGTAGGAATAGCAGGTTCTCCGTGGAAACCAGAGGGCAGAGAGGCTTTGATGGACTGGCCTCTGTAGAGTAACTAATGAGGACCCGTCGCCAATTTCTCTCTCTTTACTTTAGGCCTGAAATAAGCATCAACTGCCAAGACGTCCCTCCCGGTTTGTTCCCCGGACCCTGTAGGAGTAGCAGGTTCTTTGGCCCAGCTGGGATCTAAGCTGTAATCATTTGTAATCTCTAATTTCAGATTTTTCTTAAATTCATTGGAAAAATTCCATTGTCCACTCCTCAGCCCCATCACTTTGGACAGGCTTTTGGAGATTAACTCGTGGAAGTAGCAAGATGCTTCCATGCCAGCTCACAGCCACATCCCTCTCCTCCCCCGTTGGGGTTGGCCATGCCCAGGGCTCCTGTGCTGTGCAGAGGAGAGGCACCACAGTGCTCTGTCCATGTAGCTGAAGCCGGAGCCGGGGATGCAATTACAGAGCCTTTCTGAGCTCCTGGGCCTTCCAGGGCCTTCAGAACCCTGGTTCTCAGCAAAAAGTATTTCTCCAGATATTTTTCCTAATTTGACAGGAAAAATTTAAAAGCATTCTTTGGGCCTAAAAAAGAAAGATTTCTACCCTCAAAAAGCGACATTGGTCTCAGTCTGTCATCCAAGATGTTGCTCTTGCCGGTCTCAGTTTTCAGCCTTTTCTGTTGTGTGGATTAACCAGGTGCTCAGGGCATCAGGCCCAGACGACTAAATAACCTGCAGTTTCTCCAGTCACATGTCTGCATGAGCCGTGGAAACCAGAGGGCAGAGAGGCTTTGATGGACTGGCCTCTGTAGAGTAACTAATGAGGACCCGTCGCCAATTTCTCTCTCTTCACTTTAGGCCTGAAATAAGCATCAGCTCCCAAGACGTCCCTCCCTGGCTTGTTCCCTGGATGGCTGTGGAGTATGATTAGGTTTTCTAAGTAGCATGAGGCTGACGGTTCTCACCTGGTACATTTAGCTCCTGATGCAGATGTCTGGGCTGTCACAGCCTTAGAGAGCAGACTTGCTGCCAGGAGCTGGCGGTGCTGCTGAGCAGCCTGCAGCCTACAGTGGCTTCCTGCCGCATAATAGAGTTCTCCTGTTCAGAAGGACAGCTGCTCCGGGACTGAGCAATCCTGCTGTCACCCCATGTGGAACTGTGCATAGGCACTGTGTTGTGCTCGGCACCTGGGAAAATAGCTCCCAGCATGGCACAGAGCATGTCCCCACACGGGAGGGAGTGGGCTTCAGGCTGGGAGAGAGGAGCAGTAGGGGCCTGACACTAACTCCTGGCCCTTGAAGAGTGGGTTGCTATGGGAAGCGGCCATAGGTAGATACACTTGTGCTAGACTTAGCAAAGAGTGCTTTGATGCTCGGTGGAAAACCTTCCCTGGCACTGCACTGAAAGAGCTGAGGAGGCAAACGCTGAAGGTCAGAGCTTCGGAATGGAAGCCCTCACGTCTCCAGCACTAAAACCTTGAAAGGAGCGGTAGAACTGCAGTGCTCACATCATGCTGGCTGACCTGGGCCAGGTGTGGTTGGATGACCAGGCAAAATGTGCTGCCCCTGCCACCTGCACACCTTGTGGGCCGAAGGTGGATGTGTGCAGGAAATTGGAGAATGGTCCCTGTGAGCAAGTCGCTCGCAATATGGCGAACCATGGGCTGTCGCGTGGGTCAGCATCTTCAGATAAGCGCAAGGGTAAAGACCACACTCTGGGAAAGGACGAGATCCCTAAAATGAATCTCTGGCATGGTGGTCAGCTGTAAGTTGGAGGTCTCAATGAGACTGAGTTCGAACCTGGGCCCTGGGCTGCTTGCGATGTCATCAGGAACTGAGATCAGTTTGCTCCGCAGTGCTCCCCTGTCCTGTGCTCTGCCGTAACTGAAATGTACACCTTTCTCCTCCAGTTCCTGGCCCAACTCTGGAAACTTTCGTGGGTGCTGACATTCACACCATCCTTATAACAAACCTGCTCAGCGGGATGGACTACAGTGTGAAGGTCTTTGCCTCCCAGGCCGCGGGCTTCAGCGACGCCTTGACGGGCCTGGTGAAGACACGTAAGACCGACGTCCCCTCCTCAGCCACACAGGGCTTTACCGCTTGGGTTTCCTGGTGGTCAGAACTCAAGCCAGCTGTGGTGCTGCCTGGAGTTTCTTTCCTGGATGGCATTTTGTGGAAAGAAAGGTGTGCACTTTCCTTTGGGCCTTTGCAGTCCGAGTTGGCAGGCTGGACTTCAGCACCTGGTTTTCCAGTAGTCCTGATGACTGCAGATGGAATTTTCTCCTGGAAAGTCGTACTTGGCATTTTTCAAATTAGGTGAAATTTTCCAAACAGCTGGTAGCCTGACACAGTGAGTGCCAGTCCAAGTTGGCCAAGGAGAAATGTGCCTTTTTCAAAGCCACTGTTCCTTCTACACACATTCATACACACTCTGTCTCTCTCTCTCTCTCTCTCTCTCTCTCACACACACACACACACACACACACACACACACGGAGCATCTGTTAGAGACACACCATACTCACTCTCTGCTCCTCGATGGGATTTGTACTGTCTGGGCACCGTCTGGGCTGTCTCATTGGCATACAGCACTCTCAGACACCCATGAATTTATGTGACATTTTCCAAATCCCAGCTGTATGCTCCATATTGCTGAAGTTTGCTAAACATCCACACCATCTGTTTAATATATTCCTTTAGATGGACTTTCCACAAAACACCATCCAGAAGGAGCAATGTGGAGGAAAGAAAAACCAGGCACATGTGAACTCTGAGTACTTTTGAAGTCGTATATAATTACCCTAAACGGAAGATTGGTATTTCTGTTACGAATCAAGATAGCACGCGGACACCTAGATAAAAATGGCTGTGTTGTGCACTCATTAAAGCAGCCCTGAGTGCCAGCAAGAGCTTGTGCCCCACACGGGTGGAACATAGTCGTGGCACAATGGAAAGCAGCAGGGGTCAGCCTGGGCTGGCCAGGCCCCCTTGACTCTGAAATGGCACACGACCACCTGACAGCTCCATTGCAAAGACTAAGGACAGTGTGTGTAAAGCGCCCACCATGTGGAGTGCTCAGTGAAGTGCTGCATCCTTACTGTAGTGAGCGGGCATTGTGCCTTCCCTCATCCCTAACTGGATCACAGGTCTGATAAACAAGAGCAAAGAGAACGAGGCAACGCCGGACCCTCTGTGCCCTGGGTCTCAGAGGCCCAGTCCTGTTAGAGGAGTCCCCCTAACTCTTGTGCAGTGTTCTGAGGTCTTGGAGGCGGGATACCGAATGCATTCTGTCTGTGCGTTGCAGATCTGGGAGGCCCCCGGCCCCTGGTATTTGGCTGCAGAGCACCCTGTCTCAGCTACCCACCCCCCCCGCTGTGCCACAGCACCCTGGCCCTCTGGTCTCACTGTCTCTGTGCTCGCTCCTGCTCTAGGTGGGTGTTGCTTTCCTTTCTCTCTCTGCACCCTTCTCTGCCCCTCACCAGAATCTCCCCTTGTTCTCTCTTATTTCTTCTCTCCTTTCTTCACCTTCCTCTTTTTTCTTCTCCCTCTGGAATGGATTCAGGATTCCAGACCTATAGTAGAAGATCGAGAATCTTTAATTGTTTCATACTCATGTCCTTAAAGACTTATTTTTATCCTCTTTCTCCTAGGCAAAATAAAACTTCACATAATGAGAAGTTAATTTAAAATATTTTTTAAAATTTAGTTATACAAACCATTATTACTTCCTTTTGCTGTGTGGAGAAAGTAATTTTCTTAGCTTTTGCTAAAAAAGTCTTTCTATTCCAATGGAAAGGAATAATATAAAGATATAAATTGTGATTAGATACAAGTGTTTTATCATCTTGCAAAAATAATTAAAAGGTAATTTTGTGTTGTGTGTTAGCTAAAAAGTAATAAGGGAAAAGTATATGAATGGAAGCCAGGTTTATCAGGGAGAGGAGCACTAATTTTCTACTTTTCTGTTTGGATCTAGAGGGGGAAACAGCAGATGATCACTTGCCATGTCCTGGAAAAGCAGGGCTTTTATTCTTCTCCGGATAATTGTTTTCATTTTTCCGTGTTGTGAGACTGTGTTCTGAATCAGTGGGTTTTTAGAGAATTTGTGTGATA
>PVIR01040630.1:0-13240 GCA_004026965.1 Petromus typicus | reverse complement strand
AATGCTTGACTTCCTTCATAGGGATGCTATCAGAAAAGTAAGGGTGGCCAGGCATTGTGTCACTTGTCTGTATCCCAGCACCAGAAGGCTGAGGCAGGAGGATCCAAGTTCAAGCTGTGGCAGCATAGTGAGTTGGCAAGACCCTGTCTCAAAAAATAAAAAGGGCTGGGGATGGAGTACAGTGGCAGAGTCTCCCTGCATTTGGTCCCTAGAATGGCAAAAAGGGAGGAAAAAAAGGAAGAAAAAAAAGATGTGAATCTATTAGTAAAAGGTATTTCTGGACCAAAAAATAAAACTAAGAGAAATAATGTCCTTTCACATGAATGCCAATGTAGGTCTATGCTCCAAAAGTTAGCATACATGTCTCTTTCCTAATCTGGTGCCCAGGAGGAATACCATCTCATTAATGGCAGTATTAATTTAATAGTACCTATATGTAGCTTTAACAACAAATAGGAAAACTGTTTACTAGTATAAAGAGCTAAATGAGGCTCATCGATGCCAGGTGACTTAGAGAGACCATAGAACAGGGGAAGTACCTGCAAATCTTTAAAAATCTATTGCTCACGAGCTGGGGATTTAGCTCAGTGACTCCAGCGTCTGCCTTGCAAACATAAGGTCCCAAATTCGATCCCTGGTAACCACACACCACAATGCTGGACCTGTTTACTCATCAGCAATTAGTACCACGCACCACCATACCGGACATGGTGGCTCATCTCTATAATCCCAGCACTTGGGAGGCAGAGGCAGGACTACTGTGAGTTCAAGGCTTGCCTGGGCTATATAATGAGCTCAGGGCCTGCCTGAACTACAAAGTGAAACCCTGTCTCAAAAAAAAAACCCAAAACAAACGAATAAACAAAAAAATCTAGTGCTCAGAACATATGATGAACACTTAAAATTCAACAACAATACAATTTTAAAAATGGGCAAAGGACTTCACTAGACATTTCTCTCAAAGAAGTGTAGACATGATCAATAAGCACATGAAAATATGCTCAACATCAATAATTACAGAGATGCAAACCAAAATCACAGTGAGCTATGACTGACTGACCAGTAGGATAGTTTTAACTAAACACAACAGAAAGTAACAAGCATTGGTAAAAATGTGAAGAAACTGAAACCCCTGTAAAATGATGCTGATTCTGGAAAACAGTTTAGTAGTTCCTAAGTCAAGCACAGTGAGCAGTCAGTCTGACACCTCCACTCCTAAGGATATATCCAAGAGAAACAAAAACACATATCCACAAAAAGACCTGCATATCAATGTTTGTGACAGCTCTATTCACAACAGCCACAACAGCAGAAACAACCCAACTGCTGTGTGAATAAACCTGATGTGGAATATCCATACATGGACTAGTATTCAGCCATAAAAAAGAATGGAACAGAGTACATACTACAACGCAGATGAACGGTGAAGATGTTATGCTAACACCAGTCACAAAACTATGCTAACACACTGTACAATTCCATTTATATGAAACATTCTCAATAGGCAAGCTTTTAGAGATGGCAGGACACAGGCTGCCAGAAGGAAGAGCAATGGCGAGTAACTGATTTCAATATTTTAAGCCATGCTTTTAAGATGGTTTATATGATGTTGATTTTACCGCAATAAAAATGATGAGGTAGACAGAAAATGCCCTAGCACAGAAAGATTGCCAAGTTATTTTCTGAAATGAAAAGCAGTTATAGGACCCCATTTATGTTAAAGTAAACTTCAAATTACACGTACTTGCATGCATCTGTGTGATTAAGACTGTATATATACAGATAAGCACATTTTCTAGTACTCTTAGAAAAAAAACAGAGCAAGAAGGGAGAGAAATTTCTGCATGTATGAACATTGTATATTCATAAGTCAATGCACTTCTCTTCTTTCACACCTCAAGTGATAATTACCTAAAATACATGAAGCACAGACATGTCAATTTTAATAACTCCATTAAGTTTAATGGCTCATAAAATGTATGTGCCAAATGACGGTAACTGTTAACTCTAGTTTAAATCAACAATACTGACTGTTGTTTCTTATGAAGTCAAATATAGTGTCACCCAGCGTGATATGTACCTCAGCTGGCTTCAAGCTCTAAAAGTCAAAAGTAACTAGATGGAGGAGCTAGAGGCACAGCCTGGTAGAAAAGCATTTTCTTAGTACTCTGGAGACTGGGTTTGAGCCCTACCACTGCAGAAAAAAAAAGAGAGACTTTCAGCATTATTTCTTCACAAAAGGAACACTCAGTACTCCCGTAACATGCCTGCAGGACATATATTTACATTTTCGTTTGATTTAACTATACTAATAAACAAAAGTGGAAAATGCATTCCAGATTGGAAGTTCTGAGATGCAGAACAAATTACAAAGTAATTTTTTTCATGTGTAGTATTTAGTAGTTAGCAAGTTACCTATTCAGTCTTTTTTTCTTTTGTGCATGCTTTGGTTTCTTTTTTTGTAAACTGTTCTTTTTTTTTTTTTTTTCAGATAAGGTCTCGCTTTGCAGTTCAAGTTGGCACTGAACTCACTATGTAGCCCAGGCTAACCTTGAACTCTTGAAAATTCTTCTGCCTCTGGCTCCCGAGAGCTGGGATACAGGCCTGAGCCACCACGCCTAGCACTGTGGTGTTTGGTATGGGGGATCAAACTCCAGACCTTGTGCTTGCCAGGCAGATGCCGGAACTACTGAGTTGAATCCCTGGTCCTTGCAAATGTTTTTTTGAGGCAAAGTCTTACTGTATAGCCCAGACTGGCCTCAAATTCATAATGGTCCTTCCTGTCTGAGCCTCCTGAATGCTGGGATTACAGTTGTGCACCACTACATCCAGGTAGTAATTTCTTTTACCCTATCAGAGTTACACTGTTTGAACATATAATCAGGACCAAATGATAATAATATACAAGATCAAGAAAAACATGCATTTAATTTTTTTTTTTTTTTTTGAGACAGAGTCTTGCTTTGTGGTTCAGGCTGGCCCTGAGCTCAGCCTCAAACTCACATCACAGCCATCCTCCTGCCTCTGCCTCCCGAGTGCTGGGATTACAGGAATGAGCCACCACGCCCGGCACTGTGGTATATGGTACTGGTTGCTGCTGGGCGTGAGTCTCCATTCCCAGTATGATATGCAGTTACCGGGGATCGAACCCAGGTCCTTGCGCTTGCAAGACAGGCGCCAGAACCACTGAGCTAACTCCCCAGCCCAACATGCCTTTAATTTTATGTATAAAAGAGGTATCACTCTACCTTAATTCAGATTGACCAGCACATGGTAAGTGAAGATGCTGACCCCTAACCGCCACGAATACAATGCAATGAGGTAAAAACAAAAACCAACTAGTGATCCTAGATCACTAGGTTTGTGATCAGTTTAAAGACAGTACAAGTACAGTTCAACCCCTTCTGACCTTGAGATACACTAACACTGGGCAGGACTTTGCTGATATGACTTTGCTTGTACTTGGAAGCACATTACTGAAAACTTTTTTGCTGTTTGGAACTGGACAGTCAACTGGATTAGCTCAGGCTAACCTTAGATGCTCCACCCCCTGGAAAGCTACTCTGAAAGTCTTATTGATACTTTTCATCACTCTCCCTTTAAAGAGGGGATTACAGAAGTTTTTTCCAGGCCTGCCTTTTATATGTTCTAACAAGGTGACTACAATGTAAACAGACTAATATTTCAGAATCCTGAAAGAAGACTTCAAGAGATTTCTTAATTGAGAAAAGAACTGCTTTTCTTCTTTGTATTCAACTACTAAACCAAATCAAACAAACCAAACCAAACCAAACCAAACAAAAAGGAGTCCTTGATTTACAATGTAAAAAATTTCCAGGGTGTATTTAATCTACACGGGATATTTTACCCTTCTGGTTTGTGTAGTTTCTTGTTATTCAATTTTAAAGTTTTGTTTTGTTTGTGGTATTGGGGAACCAACTGAGGTCCGTGAACTTGCCAGGGAGGCTACATTCCCAGCCCTCAATTTTAAAGTTTTCAAAACTCTATCACAGATAAGGATGAAGCCTAGATTTCAAATAAAATTATTATATTGTTGTAATTATTTAATCACTCATCAATCTGGATACAAATATGAAAGAAGTTATACTTTTCTTCCAAAATCAGTCCTGAGAAACATCAGAGAAATATGCAATAAAAATTAAGTTCCACCTTTGACCCTTTTGAAAGACATAATCTAATTAGAAAGATGACTTTGGTATTTTTTTTTTGAAAGCAGCAAATGTAAACACACAAACTTCACTTTCAAACAAGAGTCAAACTCTTAAGTTCTTTCTTCCTTAGTCAGTTAATCCAAAGTGGTGATGTAGTTCCACCTCAGTTCTTCTGTCCAAAACAATTATCTACTGTCTACAGGAGTTTCTGCCTCTGTGTGTGTGCATGTGTTTGTATGTTGTCCATACACATCTGGTATGTGATATTAGAGATAGAACCCAGGGCCTTTGTAATGAGCTACATCCTCATTTCCTCTACCTTCTTTAAATTCTGAGATAAAATCTCACAGGTTCTTAAATTGCCTGGACTGGGCTCAAACTTGTGATTCTCTTGCCTCAACCTACCTAGCTTTTTCCTCTTAACTAAACCTCTTGACAGACTGGCAATGCAGATATCAGCCTCTAATCTATTACCAACTAGATATGCCAATGGAACTAAATAACATTTTAAGTTTGAATGAATCCACCTAAATTATTACATAAGAAAGAGTATATTTAAAAAAGCAAGTACGAGCATTGGTGGTGCACAGGTATGGCAAATAGGTCATGATCATGGCTGATGGGAATGGGAAGAGACAAATGGTCTGCTGGATAAGGTTCTAATCTTCACACAGTAGAAAAACCTTCAAAAAGGATCAAGAGGCAATATGAGTGTATGCCAATATCTCGCAATGATTGTTTATTATACATTATATATACTAATAAATGTTTTTGCAAAGAAAGAAACCTTAAATAAAAAATTTACATTGAGCCAGGAGTAGTGGCACACACCAGTGGTGGCTTAAGCAGGTGGACTGCTGCAAGCTGGGCCCAGACTGGGCTGCATAGTGAATTCAAGGCCAGCCTGAATTACACAGTGAGATTCTGTCTCAAAAAACATCAATAAAATCCAAATAAACAAACAATACAAGAGTCTATATCAAAAACAAAACCAAAAATTTACCTCAAAGCCTAATAAACACAAGGGGAAAATGCTGTCACCAATGATACCTTCACATTTGACTCCCCTACCTCTTGCTACTATCAGCTACACACATTCATACACAAATGAAGAGACTCCTATGAGCAGAATTTGAAGTCCACTAAATTAAACATTCAAGATTCTCAGTCAAAAACTCTAGTTTTTTCTTCCAAAGGCCATCTAAGATGATGCACTAAGGGCTTCTATGTGGTTCCCAAGGCAGAAGGAGGACCCTGATATGAAGTTATAAACTGATCGTTTGCCCCTAGTGTTTAACTCAAATGCCAGGTAGGAGGGATATCTGACAAAGTAAATAGTAGTGACAGGGTTAACACAGACACTCTTGATGGCACATATTCACCTAGGACGAGGAGGCTGAAGAAAATGGTCATGCCGCTGGACTGCTCCTCCTGCTGAGCTTGCTCCCCTGTCTGCACAGGGAGGATGGGTTTAGCAGGAGTCGGGAGCACCAGTTTGGTCGTAACAGCCAGGGTAGTGTGGAGGGTGACATTGAAACTCTCATGAGTTGTATTGGAGAACCTGTTGGGGGACATAAAAAGCAGAATTAGATAAAGGGAAAAAAGGTTCTAAAGTATTAACATGCATACCTCAAACTGGAAGGAGAACTGGGCAAGTGTTTTATGGGAGTCCCAGGATTTGCAAGAGATGAAGGGAAGCCCTGCCTGCCCAGAGGGCCGCACAGCAGGGCCCCAGGGGTCTCCCGAGCTTTTCAATACAGCGACCTAAATGACAAATGACGGGAACAAGGGAAGCAGGGCCAGCACAGAGATGCTGCCTGCTCCTCAGTATTTGATAAGGTGCTGACCAGAGTCTCATCCCATCCCAAGATCCAACACTTTTATTACCCTCACTTTATGTTCTTTTCCTTGGATTATTTCTGCATGTTGGAAACGCCACTTGAACATGCCCAGTTGTTGATCTGGTCGAATGTTCAACCCCACCTTACAAAATCCTTCTCAGATTTCCAAAGGCTCAGGTTACCCACTCTGTAATACTTTGCTCCACCCCAATTTCCCCACCCCACAGCTATGTGCCCACACTCTTCTTCCATTGTGTTGGGGCCTGTGAGCGAGTGTGAACTGATATAATGATAATAGTGATTAGGAAAATTGTTATTTATTCAGGCCAGCTCATTCCAGGAAATAGGTAATACAGCACCTCTTGAGATTCAACATCTCTGTCAAGCAGGAGCAAGCTTTAAAACTCAAATCACTGGGCAATACCTCTTTTGCTTTGAGCTGCTGAGGCCTAGTTTAGTGTCTAGGACAGAGCTCAATAAATAAGTCAATTAAATAACTTAATACCCACTTGACCAGATGCACCTAGACCGTTGTCACGTGACCAGTATCAATCAAGGGATTCCTTGTTAATCTTCACATACTCTACAGACAGGACGTCTATGTGACATGGGCAAGGGGTGGCCATTTCTAGGTATGGGGATGGGCTAACTGGTTTGAAGAAAACACTATCCCTGAACCTCACCATATACAGCTAGCCCCCCTGCTATCTACACTCCATTCTGCTTTTCCGCCACTGCAAAATACTAAACTATTTCTTGATTCGGGTCTTTCAGACTTAGTATCACTCTTCTATCCCTCCACCTGTTCATTCAACTTAAAACAGGTTTCGCTACCTTCATACCACTCTAGTATTTCCTTAATTGTGCTTAACAGGAATTGAAACCACCTTGTTTGTTCATTTATGCTCTTCTCTCACTAGAGTGAAAGGAAGTCCTTGCAGGCAGCTACCAACCCGCTTCCTTTGCTCCTACGCACCCAGGGCCTGCAATTACGTAGACTACCAGGTTAATGAATGAAGGAAACTTAGTGGATAACACAGACGCGATAACTAATCATTATATAGGAGACTGGCTTAGTAGGAGGTAGATGTGAGGGTCGGGGAAGACTTCCTGGAGGTCGAGCGTTTAGAAGTCCTCAGGTAATAGGAAATTGGGAAAGTGAAATACTACGTGCGGTTTTGGCAAGTAATCTCATGGCCTGCGCTGGGTGGCAGATCCCCAGACCGAGAGCCTGAAGGAGGCCGAAGGTCCCGAGTACACCCAGACCCATCCCGCCCTCCTCGGAGGCCCCAGCACAGTCCATGTGGCCAACTGCCACAAGGAGCTCCGCCTTCCACAGCTAGAGGCTCGCCGTCACCCGCCGGGGCCCAGCCCTGCCGCCTCCGCAGCCCGGAAAAGCCCACTCACTCCTCTTCCGCCATCTTCTCCCCAATCCTGCGGTGCCTCCAACACCACCGAGTTCTGAGCCACGGGGCTAGCACGGCCCACGTCGCTTCCGGCTTCCGCTAGAGGCGCGAGCTGGCCGGCGAGTGAGGGCGGGGCCTTGGCCTGGCCAGGACGACAGTCTGTCCTGTAGTCTCAGTGGTCCTCGGGTGGGTGAAGGTGGCGTGGGAGGACAGCTGCGGGATTTTCTGCGCTGGGGTCTGGAATAAACCTCCTGAGGGCGATTTCGGGTAAACGCCTGCCAGGACCCTGTGACTCACCCTGAAGGATAGCACCGTCCACCAGTGCTCTGGAATTCCCTTTGCTAAAATGGGGAGTGGGGGAGAGAGACGGGTTCAATTAGAAATCTAGGCTGTGTGAGGGATCCTGGCGGTGCACTTTTCAATCCTAGCCTCAATTTCCCTCACCTGTTGAGAGGAAAAACCATGTGGACTTGAAAGATTGTTCAGCATTCTGTAATTATTTATGACCATCTAGCATTAAAATAGGTATTGAAGGTCAGGCATGATGGTGTACGCCTGTCATCCCAGCGCAGGGAAGCTGAGACAGGAGGACCCCTGTGAGTGAGGCAGGCCTGGAAACATAATGCCCTCAAGGTTAGTCTGAACTACATAGAACCTGTCTCAAAAAAAAAAAAAAAAAAAAAAAATCAGACTAGTAAAATAGGTGCTGAGGGCCAATGTGGTGGCACGTGACTGTCATCCCAGCACTGGGAGAGCTGAGGCAAGAGGATTGCTGAGAGTTCAAGGCCAGCCTGGACTACATAACAAGATTCAAAACAAATAGATGCTGACGTGGAGGAATGGCTCATTCATTTATCTGTTCATTGATTCAACAAAACTTTTTATTTGCAGGTCTGAGGATAGAACCCAGGGACTGAGCTACATCCCCAGGCCCCGATTAAACAAATACTTGTCTTTGTGTGTGTGTGTGGGGGGGGGGTTGATCTTGTGCTTAGCACTGAGCTGCATTCCAATCCTGTCTTTATTTATTTTGAGCCAGGGTCATCCTGAGTTCTAGGTTGTGGAGACAGGACTCTGGTGCCTGTCTGTCTCTTGTTTCTTTCTCACTGTGAGCTAAAATATCCTTCAAGTTCTCTCTCTGGTATTTTGTCCTGGTGACAGAAAGCTCACTCGGCAGACAGGCTTCTTGGCCTAGTGGCTTCTTTGGCGTGCTCTCAACACCATGACCCCTTCTGCCTTTGCACTTGCTGGGAGCCCTTCGTCTAGACAGCTTCAGGCTAACCCCTTGGGTTCTCCTCTTACCCTTCCCAGCTTTCAACCTTCCCTTGTAAATTGGGCCTTCTCTGACCACCCTGATTAAATCCAATCCCTCACACCTTACCTTAACTATTTTCCCACAGTCTCCAAAAATACTGTATGTTTTATTCTGATATTTGTTGCCTGTCTCCCTCAGTGAGAATGGAATGAATACAGGGATTTTTGTCTGTCTTGTTTCCCCCTTTATTTTCAGTGCCTAAAACAGTACCAGGCACAGAATAGACACTCAGCCACACTCAGCTGCTGAAAGATAAGTAGTTTAATTCATTCTAGGTGTGTCAGAAAGCCACCGAAGGGTTTCATTCCTAGGGGACACAACCTTGGCTGCTTGGGAGACTTGAGTGTAGTAAGGGTAGGATTTTAGGACAGAATTTCTAAAACCACCCAGGAGGGTTTGCGATAATCTAGGTGCAAGCAAGTGGCGGTTTGGATGAAGTGATGGGTGGAGCTGGCAGGGTGGCTGGACTGGGTGCAGACTGAAGGCAGGTTTTGCTGATGCACGGTAGTAAATAAAAGAGGGTGAAGTCAAGGTTTTGGCCCTGAGGAGCCAGGCTGAGAAGAGATCTGTTTGACCGAAACTCTGTTTTCCACCTCCTAACACCATTCAAAGACTTTGGTCAAAACTAACTGAGCTAGTGTGGTTAGGATCCTTCAGTGTTGATCAAGTGCTGCCTGCAGGTGTGGTGCTCAGCTATTGTTTCCTTAATTCCTAACATAATTCTGCAGGAGATACAATCATAATCCCCAAACGGAAGCACCGGGCAGCCAAGCCATCTTGCAGTCTCAAAACTAGCAAATGCTGAAGCTGGGGTCTGATTGGTCCATTGGTCCAATGGGGTGGAATTATCTGTCTCCCAGGCCCTAAAATGGGCCAAACAGCTGCTTCCCTCATTTAGCACAGAGCCTGGGGGAAGGGAACTTGGCCACACGGGATGGAGAGGTGAGAGCTCTCTGACCACTTAACTGAGGTTTGAGGCTGTTACTCTTTTTTCCAGCCTTAGAAAACCTCAGGGAGGACTGTAGACAGGGCCCAGTTGAGCTCTTATCTGGCATGTTCCAGGCCTTAGACTCTGTCCAAGTACTGCAAAACAAAACGTAAAGCCAAACAAAAACACCTGTCTAGACTATGCCGTGGGTGACCCCTCTTGCTGCTCACTGATCTACTGCCTCTCTATAGCACCCACAGTCATGGTCTAGTCAGACCCCTGTGCCAGTGGTACGGCCCCAGCCTTGGCTTCCTCTGGGCTCCCTGCCAGTCCTAAGGCTGCAGAGCACCTGCTCTTCATACTTCTTCCTGTGAATGAATCTAAAATCCTGGGTCATTGCCCCAGGAAGGCAAATAAAACCACCGGACATAGTTCCTGGACACCACTGTCGTGCCAAGCAGACAAGTCACTGACACAGGGCACAGCCAGCTTAGGCGCCCAGTGCTGCTCCCAAGCCAGGGAGGCCAGAGTGCCAGGGCCCTGGCACATTTTATGATAGCATTTCCCTTCAGAGAGCTGTTAGAGGATCAGAGATGGCTCCTGCCTTTGTTCTCTCTGCTGGAGCTGTTCTGCCCATTCGTCCAGCCCTCATCCTTCTATTTCAGCTTCCTATCCCCTCGGTTTTGATGTCACCTGTTCCTGTTCCTCCCTCGCCATTCAGCGAAAAGCAGGGTGGTTCAGTGAACTTTTGCTCCAAAGAGCTAAAATAAATTCTGTGGACCTTGTGGGGCATGTGACCGTGCAGTACTATTTCGGCTCTACTGGGAAAGCAGCTTTGGGAGGTGCAGACGGACATGTCTGTGTTCTGATAAAACTTTATGGACACAAACCTGTCATTATTTTCACATGGCATGAAATACTATTCCTGGTTGAATTTTTTTTCAACCATTAAAAATGTAAAGCTATTCTTAGCAGATGGACCATGGGAAAGTAGGTAGCAGGCTGGACTGGGCCCTCAGCTGCGGCTCTAACCTAGTCTTAAACACAAGAAAGCATTTCTGAGGTCCTTGTTGATATCACATATTTTTTTTTCTTCCTTCCTTTCCTTACTTCTCTTCCTTCCTGGATTATTTCCCATTTCTCTTCCTAGGATATATACTTCCAGAAAGCAAAGATCTGGTCTTTCTTCAAACTTGTATTTCTTCTACCCCACCCCACCCCCCAGTATTGAGGATTGATTCCAGGGCCTTCACATTGAGCTACATCTCTGGCCTTTTTAAATTATTTTTTAAATTTTGAAATAGGGTCTTGCTCCCCAGGATGATGTCAGATTTAATATGTGTCCTACCATGCCTGGTTGCTTCTAACTCTTGAACACGTATTTTGTACAAGGCATTTTTCCAAGTTGGTTCTACTCACTTATTTAATCCTTATAATAACCTAGAAGGAAGTATTCTTACTGGTCCAGCTTCACAGGTGTGGAAATGAAGTCTTGTTCATTACTCTTTTACTGGGATTTAAAAACGACAAAATAGCCAGGCGTGGTTGTATACACCTATAATTCCAGCACTTGAGAGGCTGAGGCAAGAGGATCATCATGAGTTCAAGGCCAGTTTGGGCTGCATAGTGAGTTTGAGGCCAGTTTGAACTGTATAGTGAAATCCTGTTCAGAGAGAGAGGAAGGGAGAGTGGAAGGGAGGGAGGGAGAGAATTGGGCTTGGGGTATGGCTCAGTGGTAGGGCTCTTGCCTAGCATACATAAAGATCTGGGTTCAATTCCAAGCCCCAGAAAAGAACATTTTGTATGTTTATATGTGTGCGATTTATAGCATGGAATTGTCTTAAAACAACACATTTATTATCTCATGTTTTAATTAGCTAGAAGCATCAAGGGGTTAAAACCAAGGTATCAGCAAAGCTACATTCCTGCTAGAGGCTTTGGAGAGAATTCATTTTCTTCCCTCGCATCTTCTAGTCTGCCAGATCCCATGGCCTGTGGCCCATTGTGTGTCTTCAAAGCCAGGACCTCACCACTCGGGCCTTAGCTTCCTTCTGCTCTTTCCTGCTCTGACTCTCCCGCCTCCTCCTTTCTTTATATGGGCCTTCCATATACACACCTCAGACAGAGTGACCTCCCCATCTCGAGGTCAGTCGGTTAGTAGCTCTGCTTCCCTGCTTGCCTTGTAACAGCACAGTGCACAGGGACCAGTGATTAGCACATGGGCCACTTTTCCGCCCACCATATCACAGGACAAAATGAGACCCGTGTTGGGGTCCCCTCCATTCACTTGTATCACTTAGCACAGTTCACACTCATTTACAAAAGGGGGAGAGTGGGCATAATTTCTTTCTCTTTTGTGGTGCTGAGAACAGTTCCAGGTCCTCACACAAGCCCGACAAGTGCTGTCCCACTGAGCTGTGTACCAGCCCACACAACTCTTTGGTGCTTATGAACTGATGGCTTTTCATCTGACCTTGTCTGTTTGGTAGGTAAATGACACTAGAATTACTGGACAAAAGTGAGAAAGTTGAGCTTATACAGTTCATTGGAGCCAGGCACAATTAATACAGCTAGGAATTTATTTTTTTTATAATAAATCAAGTTTATTGGTACATTTTAGGAATACCTTATCACATTCCCAATGAGAATTTGTACCTGTACATCATATATATTGATTCTTATTTTTTCCAATTCTCCCGCCTTTCCTTCAACCTCCAAATTTTTAAAAAAATACAAACTCTAGGGCTGGGGATTTAGCTTAGTGGTTCCGGCGCCTTTCTTGCAAGCGCAAGGACCCGAGTTTGATCCCCAGTAACCACATACAATACTGGGCGTGGACACTCACGCCCAGCAGCAATCAGCATCACATACCACAGTGCCGGACGTGGTGGCTCACACCTGTAATTCCAGCACTCGGGAGGCAGAGGCAGGAGGATTGCTGTGATGTGAGTTGGAGGCTGAGCTCAGGGCCAGGCAACAAAGCGAGACACTGTCTCAAAAAAAACCTGAAAAAGGGGGCCAGGGAGTTAGCTCAGTGGTTTTGGCGCATGTCTTGCAAGCGCAAGGACCCGGGTTTGATCCCCGATCACCACATACCGTACTGGGCATGGAGACTCACGCCCAGCAGCAACCAGTACCATATACCACAGTGCAGGGCGTGGTGGCTCACGCCTGTAATCTCGGCACTTGGGAGGCAGAGGCAGGAGGATTGCTGTGATGTGAGTTTGAGACTGAGCTCAGGGCCAGTCTGAACCACAAAGCAAGACCCTGTCTCCAAAAACCTAAAAACAAAAAACAAAAAACAAACTCTAAACCTACAACAGTCCTCCTGGATATATACTTCTCAGGTACAGGCCCAGGAATCTGAATTTCTACTTACCTTTCCACACACATATCAAGTTCTGCTGGTGCTGATTCTTCTGCAGGTACCTGTGACTCTGCCTAAGGACTGTTATGGTTTTATTTTTTAATTTTGCAGTGTGGGATTGGAACTCAAGGCCTTACACGTATAAGGCAAGCACTCCACCACCAAGCTGCAGACCCACCTTGGGTTCTGTAGTTTTTTTTTTTTTTTTTTT
>PVIR01040629.1:0-13209 GCA_004026965.1 Petromus typicus | reverse complement strand
TGTTTTTAGTTTTTTTAGGGTCTCACTTCATAGTTCAAGCTGTTTCTGAACTCAGAAATCCTGCCTCCATCTCCCAAGTGCTGGGATTACAAGCATGAGCCACCACACGTGGAACTGTCGTATGTGGTACTGGATCCTGGTGGGCATGAGTCACCAGCCCTGGCATTGCTGTTTGTGGTTACAGGGGATTGAACTGGAGAGGTCTTTGTGCTTGTAAGGTAGGCACCAAAACCACTGAGCTAAATCCCAGGACCCCCATTGTATTTCTTTCATGACAATAATTCCTGAATTTTTTTCCCATTAAAATAAACCCAGGTTGCCATAGCTAACATAAGTGTATTTATTAACAATACATTTTAAATGTATATTTTGGATATTAAATGTACCTTGGAAAATTTTACAAATTAATTGCATTATGAATTATTTTTTAAAGTACAAATTCCTAACAGCTGCATTGTTTTTGCCTTTTCTATTCATAATTACATTTTAGAATTATTCATATTCCTAAGATAAATCCAATTAATGACAGCCATTTATTATAAATGTATATGCACACATGCACATGATGTTAGTAAATCTATCTCTCCTGTAATGGATTTATAAATTCCCCATATCACTGTGGTTTGAAGAATTACAACACTATGATGAATATTTTTATTATTATTGCCTTGCAGACTTCTGGGTAAGGTTTTTCGGAATATGTGTAGCCACTAGATTGACTTCAGGAAATGAGATATTTGTATATACATTTTTATTAGATAATACCAACCATCTCCAGAACATCTTTGCACGTTTACATCTACATTGAGAAACATGCAGTTTTCCATTTCTCCACTTGCTTTCATTTCATACCAAGCTATCTTTACATTTTTACCAGTAGGCGACCTTCAAGAAATTATGCTGTTTTTGTATCGATATACATCTCCACATTTACTGTTAAGGGTGATCTTGCACAAATTGGTTCTGTGCATGTTTCCTTGAAGAATATGTAGGAATCCAGTAAAGAACACAGATGGTAAATCAATTGTTTCAGGTCAATGCTACCCTCATGACTTAGAGAAAATAAGCAGATTTGGGTGAATTATTTATCTCTCTATGCCTCAGCCTGACTTTACTCAACTATAAAATAGTGACAGTAATATCTACTTTGTACTTTATATGATTTTTGAGTAAAATTAACATGTATTTGTTAATGAGCCAAATGAGTAGCATTTATAACATAGATAACAATTTTTTGTGTTTGAAAAAAATAGTATAACATTTTTCAAGTAGCAGGTTGTTAAAAGTATAAGGGTAAGTTGCTATCAAATGTAAATATAAGGAGAAATTGAAAATGTCATTGATTCTCACTCACTGAGCCCCATATTGAAAGAAAAAAAAAAGAAGAAAAATAAAATTACGATATCATTGGATTCATGACATATTTAATAAAGCAAAAATTCATTCACATTTGAGGGAAAATCTGACACACTGGATGAAGAGCTGTTTATTTGTTGTTTGTTTTACATTTTTTGAGACAAGTTCTCACTTTTTTGTAGTTCAGGCTGGCCTAAACTCAGCCTCAAACTCATATCACAGCAATCCTCATGGCTCTGCCCCCCGAGGGCTGGAATTAGAGGCATGAGCCACCACACCCAGCATTGTGGTATGTGGTACTGATTGCTGGTGGGTGTGAGTCTTCATGCCCAGTATTAGATGTGGTTTCTGGGGATCAAACTCAGGCCCTTGTGCTTGCAAGACAGGCACCAGAACCACTGAGCTAAATCCCCAACCTAAGAGCTGTTTATTTATAATTCCAACATTCTGTGATGCTGAAGCAAGAGGACTATAAGTTCAAGCTCAACCTGTGAAACTTGCTGACTTAGCCTTATTCTAAAACAAAATTATTGAAAGGGCTGGGCATAGAGCTCCATGCAGAAGAATCTGAGTTCAACCCCTAACACCAGTAAAAGTATAATTCAAAATGGATTATAGATGTAAAATTAAAATTTCTGGTAGATGACATATAACAAGACATCAAAAAATAAACACAATGATGATGTTACAGATAATAAGAAAGGTCAGATTCATGAAACAAATAATTGATGAATGTGATTTAATTAAAGACAAAAACTTCTACTTTGCAAAAAAAATAAAGAATAAGAAGACAAGGCACAGTCAGATAAATATTTGTTTAGAAATATGGTAAATGTATACACATAATATAAAAAGTACACTTAAGATTCAACATTAAGAAAATAACTTGATTAAAAAAGAACAAATTTTAGAAGGACATGACCTAAACAATGACTTTGTTGACAGAGATGAGTACAGAAATAAAGAAGAAAGAAGAAGAAGAAGAGGAAGAAGAAGAAGAAGAAGAAGAAGGAGAAGAAGAAGAAGAAGAAGAAGAAGAAGAAGAAGAAGAAGAAGAAGAAGAAGAAGAAGAAGAAGAAGAAGAAGAAGAAGAAGAAGAAGAAGAAGAAGAAGAAGAAGAAGAAGAAGAAGAAGAAGAAGAAGAAGAAGAAGAAGAAGAAGCAAATGGAAAATACTCAAAATAATCAAATCTGATTAGGTCAATACATGTTAACATCACACCGAGATAAAAGAGCGCCTTTAGTGAAATGGCCAACCCGTAAAATACCAGTAACCCCAAATGCTGAGAGGTGGTGTGAAATAAGGCAGCCCCTTTGGAAGAGAGCTTAGATTTTCTTAGAAAGCTGATATAGATTTGTGACACAGTCCAACAGTCTCATGTCTTAGTATTCACCAAAATAAACTAAAAACATGTCAGCACAAAATCATGCACAGTGGATAAAGCTTTATTTATAATTATCAACACTGGGAAGTAAATGAAATACTTCTACAAGTGAATATATAAATAAAATAATACAAATAGACCATAGAAAATTACTAAGCACTATTAAAATATAATTATAAAGCTATGAAGATATATGTACAACACTCAAATACATACTACTAGTTTTAATAAAACCCATAAGAAAATCTTACATAAAAGAGTATTCTAAATGTATTATATTGAAATGTATACTTCACTAATCAAAGATCTCGTAAAGTATACTGAGTTTAGCGATAAATTGAGGATCAATAAAAATGATTTTTAAGAGCAGGAAATTATTCTAATGTAACATTACAAAGATTAATAATTTCTAAGACATGGATTAATTCAGAGGATGTTATTTTAAGTAAAATAAGCAAGACACAGAACAGCAAATGCAACATATTGTTGCATCTATGTGCAATACAAAACAATTATATCATAGAAGCAAAAATTACATTGAGTTTACCAAGACCTGCTGGTAATGAAAAGACAGAGTGTAATAGAAAAGTTAGAAGAGATAATTTAAATACAAAAACATATTTTACAATGAGAACAATTGTAATAAAGGGATTGGTCAGCATCCATGATGCACAAGATTAAACAAAATAAGGAACACTTTCTGTGTGATATTGGGAAAAAAATGTCTCCAAACCATGACAAATTTAGCTATGAGGTCATTTGTCTGTTGGGAAGGAGAAATTTAAGACCCAAGTCACATATTTATGAAACCCAGAAGGTGTCAGAACACTCTGTGAATATTAACACATTTATTTATAATACTCAAAGTAAATGGTATGAATTCAGTGTATGTACAAGCAATTAGGAAATTAGACGGTGTCCTTTAATAAAGAGCACTGATTAATTATGTGCAAAGAAGCCTGTAATGATAGTGTATACTGAGATAGATAAAATGATTAGGTACTGGTATATTATATCTAAAAGAACTAATGTAAAAAAAAACAGCTGTTGAAAAGGAAAATAGGACAGAATATATAATGGTAAAGACTATACATAATTATGAAAAAGTGCAAAATATAAAGTAAAAATTAAAGCACAATTCCCCTGTTTTATAAAAAATGGTGTTTCCAGGTAATTTTCTCTGCCTAATGTAACTGGATATAACTTTTTAAATAATTTTTAAATGTTGACAATTATATAAAGGTATGGGACATGATGTGATATTTTGATAAAGTCAAGCTAGTCACCATAAATTTCATGTAATCTATATTCTTGACTCCTGTTTATCAGTACTTTTATGTACAGATCTTATCTATAAGAAATACATCTGATGTGTATGTCACAGAATAATTGTGTATTGATGATGTATATTACATTAAACATCTTGGAGAGAAAAATGTCAGGGAAGAAAATAGGTCTCTGGAGAGGAGAGGCAGATTTGAGATGATAAAAAGCTACTTCATAAGAGCAACTGGATTCTTATCTGGGATCACTGACAGACACACTTAACTCTCTTTGAGTTTTAGCTGCCTAAGGCTTGAGAATTATTTTTCTGAAGCTTTGCACCTCTTTTGCTGGCTATAAAAATGCAAAATTCTGTTGTCTTGATAAATTTTTGGCCTCAAAATGTCATATACTAAGTCACTTGCTATCGCTGCTAAAGCACACTACAGCATGCAATGATACAGTTTAGCAAAGGTAAGTGCTCGTATTCTACCCTTTGTCATGTCTTGGAAAGTTACATTCAGCAGATCAAGTTAGACTTTACTAATGACCCTAAAGCCTCTGAGTTGTAACAATGGGAAGTACATAACACAATACAAAGATTGTTAATAACTTAGTTCACTTGCATTCATTATAAAAAAATATTAATGTCAATTTTGGCCCTAAGAATACAGTGGAAAGGTTCTCCAAATTCTCCAGCTCCCTGTGTCTATATAAAACCATGCATATCCCAGCCAACTTTCCTTTGCTCATTCTTGAAATACAACAGACTTATACATACATACACCCACTCCTGGCAATGCAGCCAAACCACCAGGCAACTGATTCTTAGTTCAAATAAATATAATATTTCCTAAACCTGAAGTAATATTCTTTAGCATCTGACAGAAAACATAAAACTTGTGTTATTGTGTTGACTTTCACCCTGGTTTACATCTATTATGTAAATCATCTTTACACAAATTATGTCACTACATTGAATTTTGTTTTGTTTTATCACTGGCACAATAATTTACATCAAGGAATCAGGATAAGGAAATATAATAACCCTCATTATAGGAAAGATCCAGTTATAATATCTATCAAAATGTGCATATCAATTACAAGGCTGTGAAGCACAGTTGTAATTCATCACATTTATTTAATAAACTGATATATATTGATTTCTATATTTATAATTTCAAATGTAATTGTTTTACTGTTAATTAAAATTAACTCTGAAATTCACAATAAACTTTGATTATACTTGTAGTATGTTACTGTATCTTTAAATTCACTTCTGAAGTAAACTTAATGTCATAAAATAATCTAAAAACAAAAATGCAATAAATTCGAATCAAAATGAATGAATGCCATTCAGGGTTTCTTCCTTTAACATTTTTTACTTTGGAATTTTGAGATATAAGAAAATCAAAGCTAAAAGGGCTAGTATCCAGCATCATTTTTTGTATGAATTTGTGGCATATTGTGTTAAATGGTTATACTGTAACAAAAGTAGACAAAAAACCAAAAATAATTACCTCTTTTATAAACCTGAAATAGCACCATTCATATATATTTCTTTAGGTTGGCCTGGTTTTAGATGGCTGCAAAGTGTTTTGCTCCTAACTGTGGTTTCCATGCTGATGTAGAAAGAGAAGTCTCTGGTGGCTGGTTGGAGAACATTTTTCCCCATGCAAGACCAAACTCCTCCTCTTTCTCAGCTTGTGCCCAGACCTGCTGCTAGAAAATAGTGACAGTTCACTGCTTGGTTTACACATGTTCACCTTCAAATGTCTCTATGTCTGTTAGAATTCCAAGGATCCAAACTCTGGTCATAAAATTAAACGTCAATACTTTAATTTTTAATTAATAAAGAACTATATATCTAATTTTTAAAAAAGATTGTGGTCATTTATAAAGCTACCAAGTTCCTTTAGACTATTACAGTGGCTTTCACTATATTCTGTATTTTTTTTAGAACATAAAGATAAGAGATAATTCCAGTTCCCTGCATCTATTTGAAACAATGCACAGCCCACCCCACCTTCTTTTGCTTATTCCTGAGATACAACATACAGCTATATACACACACCCACTTCCAGCAAAGCAGCCAAACAACCAGGCGACAGATGGGAAATTCAGAGCCCATGTGTTCACATTCCTGCTATGCCAATAATTTGCTGGGTGATCCTCGGCAAGCTACATATCTTCAGCTAATTGCCTTCTTTCAAAAAGAACAGAGCCATAGGACCTGAATATCAGCACTCAGAAGCCAAGTAATGAATTTGTCTCACCATCCTTCTTAGTATGGAAAACATATTCAAGTAATAAAGAGCTGGAATTGATCTTATTATTATTGAATAATCTCATTAGCTCTTGCCTGCTGTTCTAAAGGCTATAATTAAATGCTTTGTGATATGCATTAAAATAACTTTCTGTAGTACTGAAACAAATATATATATATATATATATATATATATATATATATATATATATATACACACACATATATATATACACACACACACTTCTGTCTTCTACAAAGATACACAAAAAATGCTAAAATAATTGTCACTATACATGAAAATCACAGTAATAAGATTCTCTTTCATACCACTAGGATGATTAAAATTTTTAAAAAAAGGATGGAAATTAGCAAGAATTAGCAAAGATGTAGGAAACTGAAGTGCACATCCATTGCTGTTGGGAGTGTAAATTCTTCCATATACAAAGGGAATTCAAGTTGTTAAACATGGATTTAGCAGGAATCTCATGACTGTTTTTTATACAGATAGATAGATGGATAGATAAACAATAAAACATTGAAAATATATTTCTAACTACACACATATCCCACAACATGAAATTTCATAGCAAAATTATTCAGAATACTCACAAAAGGAACAATAAACCCAATTGTCCATTAACAGAGGGATCGACAAACAAAATGTCATAGATTTACATAATGGAATATTACTTAGCCTTTGAAAGGAATGGACTACTAACTGTTCTACTATATAAATTAGTATCCTGGATTTTGAATAAATCCTCCAGGCCAATGTGTTAAAAGCTGTTCCTGCATGGATTAGACTTACTGAGGTATTGCTATTAGGGTGCAGTGGGAGATCTTTAGACCACTGGCAACATGCCTTTGAAGGGTGTTATAGGATCTTTGGGTTTTTTCTTGTTTTCCCTTTTGCTTTCTGGCTACAAGTAAAACACTTTTGCTTCTACCTTGATGCATTGCCTCATTGCCAGCTGAAGACAGTGGGGCCAATACCAGAATCAAAACCTACAAAACTTAGTCAAAATATATTTATTCTTTTTATGAGCTAATTATCTTAGTTCTATTAAGGGAAAGTTGACACTTGAATGAATCTTCAAAACAGTATGCCAAATGTCAAAAACTGGTCAAAAAATGTCATATATTATATGAGCTCATTAACAGCAGATTTTCAAGATAGAGAAATCCATGGAGATATAAGAAAACTGATACAGCTGGCTCAGTGTTCTTCAATATCTACACAGTTTAAACTCCATAAATTTCAGCAGGGTGCTAACCTATATTTTCCAGAATGCAGAAAAAAAGAAAAACATTTTGTTCAGGTTGTTAATTTAATAAAAATGAAGAATGTAATATCAACTAGTACTAGATTACATTATGGATCAGTTAACAATGTAGACAACCATCACTTATTGCTGGAAGAGCATGAACTTCTTATCTCCTATATGCAGGTCTAAGTAAAATGCCATTCAAAGTCACCTGTTCATGGAAAGAGACAGGATCTTACAGGTCAGTTTTTACTAGAAATTGGTGGAAGTTTAACCTACTGTATGTTACTATTCTTGCTATTCAGTTACTGTACACATGAGGAGCTAGAAATTCTCAAGGTATGGCAAGTTGTTTCAAAGAACAGGAGATATGAACAACAGCTCAGGATCTGTACTTGTTCACTATACAACAATAGCGAGAGAAAAATTATGTTGAGAGATTAGCTAGTGAGCACAGAGATGCATAACATAGAATCTTTACCCATTCATTACCAACTATGTCCTCTGGTATATTCAAACTACCTGTACCAGCTCATGAGACCTGATTAATGCATTTCTAACCAATTCTTGAATTTGATAACATCCTGTTAGTAGCTCTAAATTGGCCACTGTGGGAATATTTACACAACAGACTTAAGTAAACACAACAAACAGGCTCTTGTTATCCTTCATGGCAGCATACTTAAAACTTAACCAGCTCATCTTCTGTCCCTCGTGCTTTCTCATTTTCATGAACTACACGTTATCCTAGGGCAGCAGTGTACTAACATGAACCTAGAAATAAAAAAATATATATATTAAGCCTTCTTCTTTGATCTTTTTGAGATCAAAATTTGAGAAACAGTAGAGGAAAAAAGACTTCTGAAACACATGAATTACAAAAAGACCTTGGGGTTGCTGGGTTGGGGGGAAAAGGGAAAAAATGAGAATCAAGTCATGTCATATTCTGATACAAACCTGCAATGTTGAATGCGATGATGTATTCATAATGTATCAATAAAGATTTAAGAAAAAAAAGAAAAGAAAAGCATACTTTTATATATCGTGATAATGTTTTTGGCTATTGATACTCTTTTTGAGACATTTATAGCACTGTATAAACTAACATCCATTAAACAACAAATATATATATATATAAAACTGAGATAACTCATAGGCGTAAATTAATACTGTGGTGGTCAGGATGATACTATGAAATAACTGATTGTACTGCTCTCACTTTATCACTTAAGAAACTAAAGACAGCTGTTCTGAAATATAAGAATAAGGTCACAGAGAAGCAAAAAATGGAGCTGTAGATTTAAATACAAGCACAATTACTTCTCTAACTGAATATCGGTGATTTTTCTACTACAGTACAGAACCTACCTGTGTTATATTTTTTTATTATTTTCAGGAATAAATTTAGAATTTTATTAGAGAAATGGTTTCCATTTGTGATAGTTATATAAAATTTATTTCCTTTCCATGATATATAATGAATCCCAGTAAGTTCCGTTATATCAGTCTCATTGATATTTATGAATTATCAGTTGGTCTAGAAGTGTAAAGATTTAGGAGAGTAAAATGATCATTTTAATTTTCTCTCTGCAGAAGGAGAACAAATACCTCTAACCCATACTTTCAGCTTCCTGATCACCCAGGATGTGTTACTTGTCTTAAGAGATCAGAACAATTATTAGTGAATATATTTTCCAGTAAGCAGAACTGAGATTGAGCCAAGATGCCGTAAAGATATGCTAACATTCCTTGATGCTTTTTAACTTTCCTGTTTTGATTTTTTAACACAAACAAGTTAACAAGCAGTGTATTTACAATAAATAATAACTTCTTTCCTAACCATTTCTTCTTTATCATTTGCCCACAAGAACAGTATTTCTGAACTAAAAAAATGAGGCTCATAGGTCAAGGATCAGTCTGCCTAAGACAATTTTTTCCCTTCAGAGTGAGGAAGTGTTTCTTCTTTGTTATACACTTTTTTACTGGGAATGTAAGTAGATCAGCTTTTTTATTTATTGCTATGAGTATAAATTTACCTGGAGTTTAAAATGCAGAGATACAAGGAATATAAAGAATCAAAAGAATGCAGGCAATTAAGAAATCAAGTAGAGAGGCGGGTGGGGTGGATGTTAGTTCAGTGGTTCTGGCATCTGCCTGGCAAACGCAAGGTTCTGAATTCAACCTTAGTAGCTACATACCACAGTACCAGGTGTGTTGGCTCATGCCTGTAATCCCAGAACTAGGGAGGCAGAGGTAGGAGGATTGTTGTGAGTTTGAGGCTAGCCTGGACTCCACTGTGAACTCAGTGTCAGCCTAAAGTACAAAACAGACCCTGTCGAAAAAAAAAAAAGGAAACGGGCAAAGCCCTCAAACATGATACTGTTGTTTTACACTTGACGGAAAGAAAGGTCGTTTCTCAAATCAACAAACTACATTCACCTGAACCACTTCCTCCCTGCAGTTAATTAGAGACCAAACGAGAACCTATGAATCCACCAATGCGTGGTAAGAAAAGCTTGAGTCTTATTAGATCTCGCAGGGGTAAGTGTCACACCTGTCATACGTTAGCCTGGCACCAGGTTACTAAACAAAGTATTTTTATTCATTTATCTCAGAAGAAGTAAGCATAGGCAAATTCTGTGACATTAGTTAATAAAAAAATCGTAGCTTCTCTCTTTCTACTTTTGTTCCCAGATACACAAAATGAGACTTTCAAATGAAAACAAACATTGGAAAATTTTATTTTATTTTGTGGTGTTGGGAATAGAGAAAGGTTAAGACATTGATTGGCTTCCGCATGGAGCTGGGCTTCCCCCAAATTGCTCTCTGCTGTACCTTCTTTGAACAGCATTCACAGCCCAGAGCAGAGCGGGTGGTGTAGCCTCTGTACTCCTTGTGGCAGATCCAGCAACGCTGCAGTCATCCGCCCAGCCAGTGTTTTCAAACTGCCTCTGACATTCACCCAAATTACAATTGTGGACTTGAGGAACTCATCGTCTGAGGTAAATCAACATCACCGCGGGGGCTGGGATTTGTTCATTGAACAGATAACGTGAAACAGATTTCACTCCCCGAGATTTTATCATACAACTAAGCTGAACTAGAGGAAAAAAAATGTAATTATTATCAGTTCAAGGGTGCAGCGATAATTTCTAACTGCTTTAATATAACTCTTTGTCAGCTAGATTTCAGGTTCCACGGAAACATAGTGAAGAATAAATGAGTTTTAAAGGCACTTTTTCATTTTCTTTTTAGTCAGAATTGGAACTGTGTTGAGAATAAAAGAAAAAAAAAAGAGACATGTTGATTTAGATACAGAAGAAAAGAGATTTTTCTCAGAAAATGATGAAAGTCTTAAATAGAAATCTGTAAAATAGGAAAGGAAAAAAAAATATAATGCTCCAAAATGAAACTGTTTTGAAAGTCAAAACTAGAAAAGTTGGAACTACTTTCCTTCTGGATTACATTTTGAAGATATTTCATAAAGTAAAGGACAATCAACATCTTATCAAAATAAAAAGAAATAAATTAAGGAAGCTCTCAATAGGAGTCTGGGAGACATCAAAGTTTCTGGAGTTGTATCACCAATGGTATTTCTTAATTTCAAGTACAATTTCATTAGTTATTTGGGTGACTTTGCACACAATTAGGAAAATAAAAAGTTTAGAATATCAGTATAAAATTCAACTTTATTGATTTTCTAGATTAGAAAACATAAGAAAGCAAGTAATACTTGTGCTACACAAAAATGCCAGAGTGTAAGCTAAACGTTCAGAAGATGAGAAGGTAAATTAAGTACAGTATGAATTAATAAACTTTTTCTAACTTTTAGAATTTTGTGTAGGTATTTGATGATTTTTTTTCATAGGAATCATCCCATTTGGAGAAGTGAGGATTGTTTTTAAAAATATAAAGACTTTTTTTTAACATTAAGAGTTCAGAAAACATTATTTCTTACACTATGAGATCCATAGGTAGAATCAGAGAAAAAAAAAATGCACATTAAATTTCTCTACATAAATCAGAGTGCAAATGAATGGAATGATTATTAAATAATAGTATTCCTTGAATCAAATTGAAAAAAAGAGAATAAGTTTAAAGTCCAATGCTGTTTTGTTTTTTTTTTTTTAAGTTATGCTCTACTTAAAAGGTAGAAGAGACAAAAAAGCAGGAAATTATAAAACAAAAGCATTTATTTTCAGGTATATTAGCATTATATGGGTGCCATATAGACTAATAAAAATTATTAGCCTAAATAACAAAATTTTATTATCTTATAATTCTGGAGGCTAGAAAATTGCACGTAGAATGTCAGGAGGATTGTGTTCTCACAACTATGAGGAAGGTTGGTCCATGCTTCTCTTTCTATATGTGGTAGCTTTTGTTTTTCTTGTTGTGTGGATGACAATTTTAATATATCATCCCATGATAATTTTTCTATGTAGTCTTGCTTGTGTCCAGTGGTCTCCTTTGCATAAAAAACTGATGATTTGGAATTAAATCCCATGCTAGTGGCTTTTGGTCAGAATGATTATTATAATGATCCTATTATAATAGGTACTCATTTACAGCCACTTTAGTTATATCTTCAACATCTCCTTAGGGAGTTAAAGTGAATATATTATAGGTAGAAAAACTAGTTAGAAATATGGCAGACAGTCAGACATGGCAAGCCCTAGAAAAATTCACAAGAAGGGAGACTGTTACCAAAGGTCAAAGACATCAGCAAAACCCCTGGAAAACAGAGACAGAATAAGTAAGGCCTCATTCTCCTAAATATTGAAGTCAGTGGGAAATCAAGGTCTAGATTCACCTCCTCTAATCCCAGGATTGTAGGAATTGTAAAATCCCTGGCTCAAAAGGCCAAGAATTTGGACCCCATTTGGTCAATATTGCTTAATAAACTGTACTTGTTGCAATTCCATTGGTTTGCCCATTTATTTTAAATCTCATTGGAAAGCCCCCATTTTACCGATTGGTTAGCTGTTAATTTGCCCACTTCTTTGAATCTTATTGGAAGTTCCTACATTTCCTACAAAGTTTGTTCCATAATAGCCTTATGGAAGGCTTTATTCCATAAAAGCCTTCTGAAAAGTGAGGTGGGTGGATTCTCTATCTCTCTTAGGTGGAAGCTTTCTCTCTCAATAAAATTTTCCTACTCAAACATCCATCGGTCGTTCCTAAAATTCATTCTTTGATTTTAGAGAACATACACTCGCATTTTAAGTGAGGAGCCAGGCCTTGCTCTCCTCTGTCAGATATGATAAACGTTAAACTCAGAAGAAAAAATGTTAACTAACTACAAGTGCTATACAATAAAAAATCTAATAGGAATATTTCCATTTACTTTAATGATTTATTCATTAGAACATATTTTAAAATTCCTAATGATGACTTTCATTATGGATATTTGATATGTATGCATGGCACGTTTGTCCTTTTATTTCCCCTTTCCCCTCCCTGAATCTCTTAGTCTTTTTTTTTTTTTTTTTTTTTTTTTTTTTTTTTTTTTTTTTTTTTTTTTTTTTTTTTTTTTTTTTTTTTTTTTTTTTTTTTTTTTTTTTTTTTTTTTTTTTTTTTTTTTTTTTTTTTTTTTTTTTTTTTTTTTTTTTTTTTTTTTTTTTTTTTTTTTTTTTTTTTTTTTTTTTTTTTTTTTTTTTTTTTTTTTTTTT
>PVIR01040628.1:0-13240 GCA_004026965.1 Petromus typicus | reverse complement strand
TCTTAAAGGTACTCACAGAAGAGGGCTTCCAGAACTGCTTCAGAAGGTGTCACGAGTGGTGGCGTGAACATGGTTGAAGGGAGGAGGTATATTTTGAGGGGTCTTAATGGCAATAGTGTCTTTATACTCTAATAAATTTTTTATTTTAAACAGTCACTGTATATTTGTATTGCTCTTTGTAAATATACCTTAGAGTTCTTTTTCTGGTAGAAGTCTGATTGACAGATTCTAAACTTCTTTTATAAGATTAGATATTTCTGAAACTAATACTTTATAAAACACTGAAAGGAAGAAAGTTATAAACCATTATTTCTCATGAATATAAAGATAAAATTCAGAATAAAATTTTATCAAATCAAACATAGTAGTACAAAAAAGAATATTACATTATGAGCCAGTAGAGTATATTCCAGAACAAAAGTTGGGGAAATATTGAAAAGCAATCATTGAAATTCACTACTTTAACAAAATAGAAACCCATAGTCTCATCTCAGTGGAATGTTAAAAGCAATTGATAAATTCTATATCTATACGTGGTAAAAGTTCTCAGTAAATGGAAACTGTAAGGGAGCTTTCCTGAGTGTGATCAAGAGCATCCATAAAAACCTACAGCAAACACTCTACTTAGAGCTGCTTTTCCCTTTAAGGATAGGGGCAGGGCAAGGAAAGCCTTCCTCTCTTAGATATCTAGCCATTACTGAATGTAGAGGTTGTAACCACTGCAGTAACACAAGAAAAGAAGTAAATAACACAAAGACATAGAAGAAAAAGTAAAACTCCCTTTCATATATGGTGTGACTGCTTATAGTGAATCACGACTCTACCATTTGACAGTATTATGACCAGAGGTTAAATATTTTGGTAACAAACCTTATTGCCCTCAAATGTAAAATGGTGATTCTAAGGGATAAAACAATACACATTTGTGTTTAGCACTACATCGGGCTCACAAAATGTTAGTGTTAATAATGGTGGCAGCAGCAGTAGTAGTAACTTAAACAATCCAAAAGTTTTTTCAGACTTTCAACCTCTCTGCTTCAATTTCCTCATCTGTTAAACAATGACAATATTGCTTACCTCATAGGATTTTATGAGGATTTAAACAAATATATATACAGTTCTTAGGATATTGCCTGACATAAAATATGTATTTAAAATGTTAGGCACATTCATTATTATCTAATTATGTGTTCCATTCTTAGGATAATCTCATATTGTTTCATATGAGAAGCCATCCTAATGCAAGACATATAATGTTCAAATCAGAACTTCCAAAGTAATTTGAGTAAATTTAAAGAGTACTTTTTGAAAACTGTAGCAGTCATGACTAGGCACATTTCTATATTTTAATCTCCTTTACTTCTTAAGTCAGCTTTTCAGTTGGCTCTACCATCAGGCCCATTTTATGGGAAAATGAGACACAGAAAAGTTAAATAATTTGCCCAAAGTTTTATTGCCAGTAATAGGTTGAGTAAAAATATCATTGCTAGATCTCTAAGTCCAAGCACTTCCACCACTTCGTAGACATGTACAACATGAATAGCTCCCAACTAACCTACCAGATTGTGTTTATTCTTTGTGTACAGATAAAATTAGTCATGAGCATTTTTTCTAAGTGTCCAAATTAACACTGTGAGAGTGTGTCAAATAAATCCAAACTGTTGGTAGGGGCAAGGAAAGAAGAAAGAATATTTCTTTCCAATCCAAATGATTTGGACCAACATCAGCTTTTGTGGCTGTGCTCTCTGAAAGGGAAATCAAGGCCTACCGTCAATGGAGCCTGACCAAGCTCCAGGTCTAATTCTTGCCAGGAAAGACAAAAAGAGGCAGCAGCTAAAAATGTAACCCATATTGGAGCTTGCACAAAGTCTCCTTGCATTACTTACTGCTACATGTTGGTCTAGAAGAAATATTTCATTAACTACAGTCTTGCTGTAGATTTTATCTAGTTACCATAGAAACTTTGGAGAAGAGCTTGTTTTTAACCCTTGGACTAGGCTTACTACCCAGCTTTATGGCTCTATTTAAAGAGCCCCCTTGTTATTTTAAACTCTTCCCCTTCTGCTTGCTTGCTTTCTCCTTCTGTTAGACAGCTGGACAGAACCTGCTCATGACCTTTAAATTGTCACTTTATTGTGATTTTCAAGGCACAGTTCCTGAAGGTGGATAATACTTTTCTGTGTTTATCTGTGACCCAGGCTCTAGTTGTAACAGATTTCTGTTTTTTTTTAAGCTGAAGTTTCACTTCATCAAAAATAAAAATGAACTGTCTTGTTTCTATTACTTCTGCCGAGAGAGCTTCCCCATCCAGCCCAAGCTTTATAGTTGGCATCACAAGCCCCCACCTCATTCCCCAGACAGCTCTCAAATTGGAAGTGTCTGGTTTCTAGATGCACTAGGTCTCTTGTCCTCCCACCAGCCCTCTTTTCACTCGCAGCCTTCACAAATTTCAAAATACACCATGAGAGTGGTTTGCCTGTAATGCTTTCCTTTCTTCTAGGGACATGCAAAGAGCAGTTTACAGCCAGTAGACCACCATATCATGGACTGTTGCCTCTCTGCTGAATGACATTTTTCTAACACTATTCCTTTGTTCTCCTGCCTGGGGACTTATTTGGTACATGTGGAAATTCTCACCTGGTTGTACTTGATTTTTTTTTTTTCACAGAAGAAAAGTAGGTGTTGGACAAATGGGTCATATTGAGTGAGGTCAGTCAGGACCTGGACTTCTGGTTTGGAGAGAAGACTGAGGGCCAGACGCTGGGTATTTCCAGAAACTAGAAAATGTAACTGTGGAAAGTAGGAAGATTGCTTCTTAGCTCTTTTAATTTTGGTCATAGATGGAAACATGATCAGGTAACCATAGTTGAGAACAATTCCACATAAATAACACATATTCTCTCTGCAAAGCCAGATTCCATCTCCGAGAGATAGTAGAGGGAAGCCCTCACTGTGTCCAAATCATGACTGCCACATGAGTAGGCTTATACTGAGGAAAATAATATTAGGTCTTCTTATAACTACCAGGCAATCCCACATCCTCGAAAGTGTAGCATTTGTTTTAGAGCTTCTACTATCCAACCCTTGCCCCGTGGGGCCTCCAGATAAAAGCCTGGTTGACTCCCACAAGCACTGGGGAAGAAAATGATCCACTGCAGCCTATGCTGTTCCTGTGATCAATAATAAATGGCTGCAATAAGCCTGGTCATCTCTGAGCTATTCCCCGGAGATGAAAGGGCTTTTGGGTTGCCAACATGGACGTCTACACCTAGATCTAGGCTTACAAAATGCCAGGCAACCCATAGATGCGAACAGGAAGGAGTTTCCATGTTACCTGGGGTTATCTGGGACTGCAAACCCTTTGTTTAGTCATTTCTGAACCCCTCTCATGCCTTTGGAAAAGCTAGTGCATAGTAGATTCTGAACAAGTATTTGTTAAATGTGAATTAAAGTGTTTTTTTAATTATAGATCATAGATTTCCTTTTAAAAGTAGTATTTTATTGAAATATATGTAGCCCCACAAAACTTCCACCACAGTCATACTCTCCAGAAAACATTCCTGTGTTTTCCTGGTTCTACCTAATCCAGTCTTGCTCTTTCAATAACTTAAAAGAACAGATGGCTTAAGCCTGCTCAAGGCCAAGGCCATGTCTCTGCATTGCCAAATATGTTGATGAACACTGAAATTCAGCCCAGAATCACAATGAAAGCAAATGTGAAATACCTGGACACAGCCAAAATAATTCAAGCATTTCCCCAGGCTCTTACACCATTCAACAACCACATAGGTGACTCATTCTGGTGCAGTGACTCTTAACAGAAATGGAATTTGGGCATGCCAGGTCAGGCACAGGGGGTAAGACCTGGTCTGAGAAGATAGCATTGAGGGTGGGCAGCAGCATGGAATTCAGATGAAGAAATACCAAGTACTGTTCTAGATGGAAGCTTCAAATCTGAAGCCCAGGGTGTGAGCTTGTAGTAAGAGTTGAATCTACAGCCTGAAGGCCTCAAGCCAGTAAAGGGAGTTGAGGAGCAAGCCCTGTGGAGGACATTGCTGATCCAATCTTCTACAAACTCAGGCTTAGCTTTAGACTTCTTGGTGATTCTGTTTCATATGCTTATTACTGGGTGGTTAGTATTGATACGCATAATGTCACTGATTAGCCATTAATGAGCTAGAGCTCAGAAAGGACAGGGCTGTGAAAATGCTACACTTCTAAGGAAGACAAGAAGGACCTCTGAGGAACTCACCCAACAGCTGAGGATTAGCTGTTTGTCGAATACCTGCAAAGCAGCGTTATTCTAACTTTTAAAATGACCTTGGAGCTGGATCTAAAGCCCAGTCAGGTAAAGGTCTCATTTTCCAAGAGATGCCAAGAACTTAAACAGCTGAAGCCTAGAAATCAAGAGACCTGATGTGTTAGCTTTCCTGTTGCCAGAGCCCAACCCCTGACACCTTCGACCTAGAGGAGGACAGCTTTCACTTGGCTCACAGTTTCAGGGGGATCAGTGCAGATCAGCTGGCTTCAGGGCAGGAACATTATGGAGGGAGGGCCTGGGTGAGCAAAGCTTTTCAGTTCATGGCAGCTGGAAAGCAAAACATGAGAACAACGCCATAGAGAAAGAGTGAGGCCATTCCTCCACAGCCTACCCAAACACACCCAGAAGTGCACTCCACCAATATCCTGGGTGGCTTCCAAGCCAAATAAGTTGATGCAATCAAACTTGACTCTCACATTTGCCAAAGTCAGTCACCCCAAGGCCTGATCCTGGAGAAGCAGCTGCTAACTGAAGGAAAAATGAAACAGAAAATTTCCTTGATAACTCCTTGAGTAACTGGGTTTTCTCATGGCACTTGTCTTAGAAATAAGCTTCCTGCACTCCCCCAAAGTTCCGTTCTATGCATAAAATATCAGTGGTTAACAGTTTGATAATGCCAACTGCATCTGCCTTGTGTTTGGGATAGCAGGAAAACAGAGATGGAGGACTTGCTTCAGAATTGAAGGGGTCCTCTTTCAGTTCCAGGAAAGTTTATTTAGAGGAGAGCATCTCCCTTCTCTTGTGTTCATAAAAGGGAACAACAGGAAATTACAGTCATGTGCTATATAGTAACATTTCAGTTAATGATAAACTGCGTGAGGTGGTCCTATAAGATCTTATCACCCAAGAATACAGTAGCCACCTTAGTTTATGTAAGTACAGTCTATGATGTCTGTAAGAAGGACAAATCTCCTAATAATGTATATCCTCATAGGCAGGGGACACATGACCACACATTTCTGAGTACTGCTTTGTGTTTGGACCTCTATGTGACTTCAGAATACTTGTATCTTTCTTCATAACATAGCTCTGTAGGACAAAGGGTTTTACTTTCTTTTTAGGTAGAGGAATTGAAAGACATTCAGGCTACATGATGAGTTGCCTGCCACAGGAGGCAGCCAGATCAGAACATAGTCTCTCCCATTCGAGGTGCTGTCCCCATTGAACAGCGCTGACTCATCTGGGCTGACAGTAGACAGGTGGGCTGCTGGATCCTCCAAAGCCTGATGCCCCATACTGACATCACAGAGTAATCAGAACAGCCCTGCACAGAAGTAGGCGGGAGCTGCTACGTGTCTAACTTGGGTTTTCTATGGGATTCTCCCTTGGAAGCCAAAAATATTTTGCCTTACACTGAAGGTATTCAACACATAAAATGTTTTTTATATCAACCACATATCAAAAGACCCAGTGCATGGCTGTCCAATCATTTCTCAGAGGCAGAGTGGTACAGGAGGAAAAAGCCTGGGTTTGAAGTTAAGCAGGCCCAATTCCAGCTTCAGCATTTACTAGCTGTGCAGCCTTGGCTTACCATTTTCACTCTCTGAAGGGTTGTCCTAAAGATTAACAGTGCATGTAAACAGTATATCACTCAAAACCTAACAGACAATGTAAGTAAATATAGAAGCTAGTAGCTCTTTAGGCAACTGAGGATCAGTCAATGTAGAGACAAATCTGGATTGCTGGGTTTCCAGATGTCCAGGCCAAAACTCATTCTTTTTAATCTCTCTGTTGTATCAGGCTGAGGACGGGTAGGGATGGAGGAGGCATTCAGAAGGTGAGGTGGGTCCTGTTCCCCAGGGCCCTGGCTACTAAATGGAGCCAGGCAGTTTTGCCTTGTCCACAGGACTTTTTGGGGTTCACTTAAATGAGACACAGTGTGAGGAGAAGCACAGTCATTTTATTGGCATGTGACAAAGACATGAGAACCTGAGGGGCAGTGGGAACCTCGGAGTCACCAGGGAGCCACACTAAGATGGCAACTACTACCGTTAGGGGATGCTCCAAGAAAGCATCTAAACTGGTTGCTCGATGAGCTCTCTTTCTAGCTCAGAAAGCACAGCATGTCTCAGAGGCTTTTCCCAGCCTCCTCCCTTCCTCATGAGCATGGTGAGCACCTCTTAACTAGGCTCTGCCTCTGGCAGCTTCATCAGCCAAAGTCCACAGTGTGCCAAGAGGTCAGATCCAAAACAATGGCAAAATCAATAGCAAACAGCCCCCAAATGATGATGAAAGGCTGAACCAGGGCGCAGGCCAGCTGTCCAGAAATGACACCAGAATGATAAATCACGGTTGAGGTCCCAACTCCTCCAGAGCAGGAGCTCAGCTGGAAACAGTGGGGAAACAGTTACTCTCTCCCCCAACACATTTTTGAAGAGTGGCACATTTTATATTGATATGAAGGCTGCTAAAACCAGATGAAAACCTAATGGCAGAAAGTGTGAAGGTAGGACCTGAAGCCTGAGAGAAGACACTCAGTGTCTTCAGAGGTCTATTTTAAAAACTAATTCTTTTTCAACCACTGCTGTGTACCTGGAGCTCAGCATAACCTGCGGCCTCCATCCAGGAGGGACTTAATGCTCTGTAAAGTAGCAAGAGGAAAACCACCCTTAAGCTACATACCTGGAATAGAAAACTGCACTGAGAGGAGATAATGACATTTGAGGAGTGTCAGGAGCACAGTCTTAGGGAAAGCGAGGGGAGTCAGGGCCACACCAGGACACTTGCAGAGTCAAGGCAATCTCGCCTCCGGGCATTCAAAGTATGTTTTCAGGGGGGAAAACCCTGGCATTTACTTCTTCAAAATGTTTTCCTTTCCTTCTGTCTTTCACTCATCACCATGGCTCAGGTCATGAAAACTCTCTTGGATAATCAGAATAGCTACTAAGGACATTCTCACAACAGCTCTTTCCCTTTCCAGCCTTCACCGCCATGACTATATGATCTTCTTCCTAAACAGCTTTGGCTCATGAAACTCCTTTCTTCGCAGTTTTACACTGATGTCCTTTTTGGCAGAGTCTGAGGCCCAGGCCTCTTGGCTCGGCTTTCCAACTCTTCCATAATCCAGTTCTCACTTGCACAGCTTACGAAGAATCCGGACTCTCCAACACCAGCTTCCCCTGGTTCCTACTCACACTGGATTTGTTCCTGTTTTCATTTTTTGTCTCTCCTTCCTGTGATGTTCTCTTCATCTTCTCAGTCTAATCAGATTCTGATCCTCCTTCATCCCTTCAAGCTTCACCCGATTTCTTAGGCCTCCACGATCCCAGTTTCAGTTGAAGTTGGCAGCTCTTGATAAGTTTCTGACTGTCTCATTTGTCTATCCTGCAAAGGATTGAAAAGCAGGGCATCCTTTGCATCCTTTAAAAGCCTCCACAAAATCAGGATGGAATATAGCATCCACCTATAGAGGGTCACAATTCACACCTATTGGTTTTACAAAGTCCAAAGTGACTTTGAATTACAGTGAGGTCTTTCACTCATACAACAAATGCCTATTGAGTACCTGCTGTGGGCCAGGGTCTATGCTGGTGATTAAAATGTGAAAAAGACAGGCAAGGTCCTTGACCTTAGTGAGGCTGCAGATTAGTGGGAAAGAGATAGACAGTTAAACAAGTAGTTTTAGCACAGACTGGCCTGAGGGAACTCTGATAGGGGACAGATAGCATGCTAGGGGAAGACATAATGAAGGCTCCTAACCTAGTCTTAGGAAATAATGGACGGCTTCCAGAGTTAGCCTTTCTTAAAATAAGACTTTCAGTTAGCTGGTTAGGGACACTAGAGAGAATGAGAGAATAAATCTTAAAATAACTGAGATTTTAGTGTCGCACATTTATCAGGAATGTCATTTTTTCCTCTATTTACTTATGAGAACTTTATGTTGAAATAGTGATTAAATAATAACATAATTATCTACCTGAATATATCTATCCATGTATATATCTTCCATCTTGTTCCAAAAGGCATAGAAACTGAATGAATGATGTCTATTGCTTAACTAGAAGTCAGTAGGGAAAACGCGTCAAATAGAACAAAAGGACTGGGGTGTGGAATGGAAACGGAATGAGACAAATCAGCCAAGTATACACCCCATAACTCTGTACATTGCTAGACATGACTGGGTAAGAACAAAAAGGGGGCATTTTTCTGGGTAAGAGCCCTGTGCGTCTCTGCTCCTCCCTGCCTGACACGCTGGCAAGTGGAGGTAGGGAGGAAGGGCGAGGAGAGGGGGCAGGGCGGACTCTAGCTCACGGGACACTCCTCCTGTCTATTAGTTCCAGGTACTCTGTTGCTATTCATAGAATTTCCCTTCTACCAAAATGTGGGAATAATCTGACTGCCAAGCTATTATGGACAAAATGAAGAGGCTGTCTACATACAAATCTGTACTCCCTTCCCCATACTGAGAGCCAGAGGGCTGAGGCCATCCCAGCTGGGTTTTCACACGTGCAGGGCAGTCTGTTCCCTGAATAGAAAGAAGGCAGGATTTGTACATCACTCATTTCCTGCACTCCGAGTCACAGCCTGTATGTACTGGTATTTTATTGTGCTGTTTCTGGATTACTTATTTAATATTGTTTCATTAAATTTTTAAGAACACAGTAGTTCTACGAATAAAACATGAAATGCCAGAGAGCAAAATGAATGGTTAAATTCAATAAATATTTTTACGTTTCTGAAGGAACTACAGGATGATGTCTATGTGTTTATGCAGGAGACTAGATAATATTTCGTTACTAAAGAGACTTCTGGTCACACTGAGACCAGCGAATGCAAAGGCATGGTGCTGCCTAGCAAACGGAGCTGTACCCTAATTTGTCAGAGCACAGTTACCTCCTGATCCTGCGCAGAGGAAGTGGCTAGACTTCAGCACCTCGTGCTAAGTATTCTGGGCACAAACAGCAAACTCTCCTTTGTTTCCCATGGGGATGGCAAGAGGCTGTGAAACGCACTCAAGGCCCCACAGCTCTATTGAGTGGTTTGGAAACAGGAAGGCTCTGGCTGCGATATTCAACCACATTAAATGACCAGCATTATCCAGAGCCCTGCAACCTGAGTTAATTGTGCTTGCTGGGCTTTGACGCTGGGAACACTGGAGAAAAGCTTGCGTAATTAGGGGCTGGCCTCATGAAAAGGGCTTCCTTCACCCCACAGGTCCAGTTTTTGTCCTCAGAGGAGGGTGTCGATCCGAGAAAGGCTAAGCCCCAAAGGAGATACATTTGTAAAGAATTTTGAGGATGTATGGCTATCTTGTTGCAGTTACTCTGGGGTGGAGAGGAGATTCCCAGTTAGAATCCAGGCTGGGACACTTGCCAGTGATAGAGTCTAACAGAACTCTGCTGTTAACAGCTGTACACAGTGAACTACACACTGCCATATCAGGGTGCTGAGATGTGTTTTTCTAATAAATTCTTTGGGATCCAGTGTGAATTGTTTCCAGGTACTTAAATGATTCAGTGACTTAGTATTTAATTTTTTTTCCAGTATCGAGGATCGAACTCAGGCACCTTGTGCTTATAAGACAGGAATGGCGCCACTGAGCTAAATCTCTGGCCCAATATTTCATTTTAAACCATGCTCTGGTATATTTCTTGTGAATGTTAATGAATAACTCCAATTGTTTAGAAAAGCAGAATCAGTCTCTTCAGTGGCTTAGAAAAGGTTTGTAATGAGTTTTTAGCTCAATTCAGACAAAAATACAATCTTCTGAATGCCTCACACCCATATTGTAGCTTTCGTTTGATGAATCACAAGCTTTCCTTAACTCCTAGATCTACTAGCTGATAATTTTTTGAATAGCCAAAAACATCCCCTTTGATGAAGAACTCAGTAACCTGACCAAACTAACAAGTGCCCCTTCCCTTTCCTGCAGTCCTAGTGCAGTCGTGATTTCTAATAGAGCTGACTGCATTATGCACCAGGGTTGCCGTCCAGTGAGGAGTTATAAGCTTGGACCTCTTAGTAAGCCTGGCTGTTTAATTGTAAGCAAACTCAGGACCTCAGCGTTTGAAGGGAACATAAATGTTCATCTATCTGGTCCAGGGTTCTTCCCTAAAAGCAAGGTCATCTCTGCTGAAGTCCTCTCTGCTTGATAAGAGAGTCTGTGCAATCGCTGGCCATGACGAGTTGCCATGAAGGTCTCCCCTATCGCATCCCAGTGGTGCTTTTTCTGCCATTCCATCTAACTAACCTGGTACAGTTCTCTCTAAAAGGCTCATAACTCAGTGTATCCTTTTCCTCTGCTTGACTTTTAAATGCAGGGGTCCTGACTTATTCATCTTTGTATCTCCATCATCCCTGAGAAGAGCAAAAAAAATATGGACAATTCTTCTAACTTTCTACATCAGCACTAATTCACCTAACTCTATCAGCCAGCCAAACAAATCTACTTAACTATTCCATAATTCCATCCACATTTCTCCAAAGTGTGTGCAAAAAAAAAAAAAAAATCAAGCAAGGTTTTGTCAAACAGCCTTCTAAAACCCAAATGTATTCCCCTGAACTTTGGGTTTCATATTTCAATAAAAAATGGAAAGAACTTAATTGGCAATGATCTATTTTTAGTGCACCAGTGTTGGAACCTAGTAATTATGCCTCCCCTCCTTACATTCTAACAAGCTATTTGTTTCATAACCCATTCCAGAAATTTGATGGTGGCTCACATAAAGATTACCAGACTGCAGCTTCCGGAATCCAGCTCTGACACTTGGATTAACAGTTCTCCCCTCTGATCTGAGGCTATCCATTCCTTGTACCTTGCTCAAGCTAGTTAAAATAGTTCCTCAATCATACCTTAACATTATTTTGATTGTCTGGAGAGTAACTGATCTGAACTTACTGACTTGAATGGACTTCCAGTGGCTGGCTGTTCTCCAGACTCTCACAGAGGCTTCCCCACGTCGACAGGGCATGTCTTCATTGATAAAAGGAAACAAAACCAAATTGATGCCAGTCTGCGGGAACGGTGTAACTCTGGGGAGTGGTACAGCCTGGAAGAGACCTGCTAGAGCATTCCTGCCAGGCACCACCAGAGGTAAATTTAACAGGAAATGTAATGAAATCTAATCTTCGGATTTTTTCACTTACTACATATGTTTTTTCTTAAAATTAGTCTTTCAAAGTGTATAACTTAGCTCTTCTTCTGGGTCTATGTATTAACTCTTTATTGATAGTGTTTTTTCTTGGTATTGTAATGACTAGCGTAGCAAAGCAAAATGAAAATGAAAGCAAGAGACTTTCTATGGGCTAAGCAAGAGTTCTCAAATATCCCATACTAACACCAAAACTTGGAAATTCACTTAACCTCACCATGCTTTTGTTTTCTTACATACAACATGGGGATAATAGTCCTGATTTTGGTGTTAAGGGTTGACAGCTCTTCAATGTTGACCCTTTAGAAGTATACCCCACCTTACAACAACAAAAATAAATGTTTATGGACATTAAATATGTATGTATGTGCACAACAATTAACTTGCTAATGTAAGTATTTACATTATGAAGAAATTAATTAACAAATCCAGAATAAAGAAAAGATTTTCAGTCAGGAGAACTGATTTCTGAACATAAGCCAGGAAGTAGCACAAGGTGGAACACATCCTTTAATCCTCATGAGTCCTAGATCCCTCATCTGGAAAATAGAGATGATAATTGGAAATAATTCAAATCCTATAAGTGTTAAAATGCTTTATAAATTTTCAAAAATGCTTTATAAGTTTTGGAAGGTATATGTAGATGTATAGTGTTATCATCTTTAAATCATTAAAAATTATGATTGACTTACAGAGAATATAATTTACTAAATTTTCTAAAGCACAGACCACATGTACTGGCTATGAGTGAATGTGCATGCACATATAGTTATACACATACATATGTATATACATATGCTGGCTCTTGTGCAGGACAAAAGTCAAAAATTTAGTGAATGACATTACAAATATCAAATGCTATAAAGGTAAATATCAATTAAAAATACATAAAATATCCAGCCTCAGAGTCAAACCTTTCCAATCCACAGCACTTTTGCACTCTATGCACTGTAGATGCTAATGATATGGAGAGTTATATGGGAATCCAGGATCATTAGATCTGTATCTGCCCTTGTCATAAAATAAGCATTTCTTCAAATCCTTCTTTAATCTTCCACAAAGTCTGGGATATTTTTTAGATATTCCACTCCAATCCAAGCCCAGAAAAATACTCCTCTAGATTTCTGAAGTGCTCATATTTGAGGTTCTATTTCTTTCCTTTTTGTTTCCCTATAGCATCACAAACTTCCAATCTGAGGACATCGGACCATTCAGAAAAATAGTCTTGAATAAAAGTTGCAGGTTGACCTGGAGATGCCCTGCCTTCTCCAAGGCAACAGGAACCTTGCACCCTTCTCCTTGCAGAAGTTCCCAGAAGACTCAGGAAGCCTTTGAGCCTCTTAGAGTTCCCACATGCCTAGACTACAGGATCACTCTGTTAAATAAGAAAGCTATTGCCTCACTTTTCTTAGCTCAGTTTAAGAGCAATTTAAACAAAGATTTCTCTCCTTGCACCCTGATGTCCTACAAGGAAGGCACCATTTCACCAAGACCTACGCAGAGCGGAGCTTCTAGGCTCAGTAGAGATAACTGCACACATTATCACCAGTCCTGACTTTCAGTTCAGAAAGGAATCCTTTTTCAGTTCATTATCTCTGCAGTTCTGGCTTCATGCATTTGGAAGTATCTCACCTTTCCTCAAAGAGACAGTGAAGGTGAGTGGCCCAGCTCCCCGCCAGTGTCTGCGGTTCTCTGCCTCCTCCTTGCCATGCACTTCCCTCTCTATACCCTGATTTCTGAGGCCAGAAACCTTTTTTCCACATGAAAAAAGATGTCTTCTCTCTTGAACCTTCCCTCTGGTACTGCACGCTGGGACAGAGCACCCTTT
>PVIR01040627.1:0-13233 GCA_004026965.1 Petromus typicus | reverse complement strand
GTACTCCATTCTGTAGAAGAACCACAGCTTTTTTATCCAGTCTCCAGTGGATGGACACTTGGGTTGTTTCCAAGATGTAGCAATCACAAACTGGGCTGCTATAAACATGGGTGCACATATGTCACTGTGATAAGAGTCTTTTAATTCTTTTGTGTATATACCTAGCAGGGCAATGGCCGGGTCAAATGGGACCATCAATGCTAGCTTTTTGAGGATTCTCCAAACTGATCTCCACAGGGGTTGTACAAGTCTACAGTCCCACCAACGAATTAATATTTTTTTAAATGTAGACTTTAGTTGTTTAAAATCCAAATCAATTTCTTACCTGCATACCTGAGCAAATATTCAGTCAAGCTGTTTTATTTGTTTGAAGACATTTTTACAAGCCTAATTGCTTTCATTTTGACTAAACAAGTAAAAGTCTGAAGAGTACCAAACTGAATCTAAACCAATTAAATATTTCTATGCATCACATTTCACATCCATAAAAATACTCTTAAAATTTTTTATCTTGGTCACATGAAGAGGCAACAGAAAGGGGATCATTATGTTAGACAAAAAAATAACCTTTGTAACATGAACATGTCAAATGCATTTTGAGATTTTAATTCCTGGGATAGATTAGTCCACAGATGGATTTATTTAGGTCATTGTCCTCTGTACTTTTTCTGAAGCAGAGTTAACATCCAGAAAAAAAGGATGTAAATGAAAATGTCTTTTGCCTGCCTTTGGTTGTCGAATGATGTTCCTTCAATCAGCTCACACATGAAATAATCCAGTTAACTTTACCTGAATGTGAGTCTGCTTTGTTTTTTTGTTTGCTTATTGTCCTTGCTCGTTTGTTCTTCTTGCTGGATCACAAAACCCAGCATGCACAACTTATAGGAGGAAAGGATATCTGAGCTCACGACTTTCCATGCTGTCAGTCCATAGTTGGCTGAATCTAGGCTGGAAGGAGCACGGAGGAAGGCGTAGTGGAGGAACATTACTTCGATCATGGCAGTGAGGAAGCAGAACTCAAAAGAGTGAGCCAGTGACTGCTTCCTCGACCAGTCTCCCCCCACCAATAAAACACATTTAGGTGTGGATTTTTGAGTAGATTAATCCTCCTCCTTCACTGATGAAAACAGCGCCTCCATAATCCACTCACTTCCAAGAGCCTCATCGCCGAGCAGAACACATGAGGCTTTGGAGGGACATTCCAGATCCAGATGACAACATTTGGATCCCAAGATGGTGTGATGTGATGCTTTAAAAGCTTCCAGCCTTACCACAGCTCACTCCAGTAGTGCAGAGCAGCAGAGAACTGAGCTTGTAGCACATCTTGTTGTTTGGTAACTTTCTATTCACCAATTTAAACTCCATCCCTCAACACAAAGTTGGCTCAAATAATTACCACGTGAAGAACATGATCCTTTTCTTGGGGGTGGAGAAATCTTGATTTGTTTAACATTTATGAAAATTTCTTTCTCTTTAACATCAACTTGTTTACACGACCAAGTTCTGTTCCATGAGATCTGAGCATAAATCAGCTGAGAGCTTCCATGAATGTTTTCTAGTTTTTAGGAGTTTTCTTGCTCTCTTCTTTTGGACACTGTCTGGTTAGGTACTGTGCCTGGTACTACTGCAGCTCTTTCGTAGACATGAGGTTTTTAATTCAGGATAAAGCCAGCTATGTGGATGGCAGAATGCAGAAATGGAATAGACTTGAATCTTGTTACTGTCCTTCAGTAATTGATTTAAGACTGCATCTGTCTTCTGGGAATTCTTATTTATTCACTAACTAAAATGTCATTCATGACTGGCTATACACCAAGAATTATCCTAAATTCTGGGGATATAAACGTGAAAAAAAAAATCAAAATACTCAGGCAAAGAAGCTTACATTCAAGCTGCAAGAGTTAGATATATCATAGCATAAATTAGTAAATTAAGCAGTGTATATAAGGTGACAAGAGTCCTGAAGGAAGGCCTAACTAAGCAGGTGACATGTCCAAGACAGCAGGATGTGAGTGTGCAATGTCCTAGTGAGTTTCCTCCACTACTCTTCATAGTGAAAGCATGCCTTCTGCTACCACATCACAGCGCAGGTCTTCATAGGCACTAGTATCAACACCAATTCACATGACTTCTTTGTTAACTCTGACTATGTCCTGCAATATATACTCTGCTTTCCTCCATTCTGATCAACTCCTTACTGCTCTGGACATTCATGTTTTAATGAGAATGGAGAGAGAGGACTTGCAGGTAGACTTGGATGACCCATATCGCATGACCTATATCATTTTCATTAAAGCAATGGACTAACATTTGTTAAGCACTTCCCATGCTCGGGGTGCTATTCAGCCCTTTGAACGGATTATATCCCTTTATACACTCAGTAGTCCCATGGGAGACTACAATGGCAATTTTATCTTTTCCTTGTTCAGTACTGGGAATGACACCTAGAGCATTTGCCCTGAGCTATGTTCCCAGCCCTTTTTTATCTTGCATTTTGGGATGTGGTGTTGCTAAACTGTCCAGTGTAACCTTGAACCTTTGATCTTTTTGCCTCAGCCTTGCAGAGCTGGGATTATAGGTAGGTGCTGTCATGCCTGGCTGTATTTTTTTTTTTTTCCTATCACCTGTGACTTTAGAACACCAATGGCAACTAATGGTTGACCTTGCAGAGGTCACAGAGTGAGGGGTGGGACATTGACTAATGCGAGGAATTAGAATCCAGAGCCTTTCAAATTACACATGAGATACAAGGTTTTTGTTGTTGTCCATGTGCAATCTAAAGCAGTCACACACTGTTACTCGTGTGCCTTGAAGCCCATTGATTTTGGCACTTGATGGGCTTGACCAGAACGCTGTGTCCCAGTGCCATTATCTGCTTGGTTCTCAGTGTAGGATCTAGAACTCGTCAGTGTGGAAAACCCTGTGACTCACAGCCCTTTGATCCAAACGATTTGTTTGGTGCTCCCTGTTTTTAGTATTCTTCTCACCACTCTGGCCGATTTATATAGATCACAGAAGTAGCCCTAAAACGTGTATAAAGCTCATGAGAGAGTAATTTGTCATAATTTCCTGAGGGTAAACCATGAGACATCAGCAACCGTTGGCACAATGAATACCTAGGCCATTTTTAAGGCAGATTGTGTCAAAAGAGGACACAAGTTCTGCAAAAGGATATTACAACAAAATCCTGGCACGTGAGTGGTGCCAGGAATGTAAACTGCTACAACCATGATGGAAAACAAAATGGAAAAGGTAATAATACCAAAAACATTTGGATGCACAGCCTGTGAGCAGTGCACACATTCACAACAGGGTTCGCTTTGTCTGCTCTTTTTGTCTGTAATAATGAGTGATTTTTTTCTCTTTTTTTAAAAAAACTGGCAATTTTCTTTCTTAAAATTGAAATCTTTATTAGTACATTACATATACACATCATGATTACACTCAACAATGAGAATTTGTACCAGTATATGACACAACTTAATTCTCATCTTTTCCCATACCCCTACCCACCCTACCACCCTGCCCCTTAATACATAAGCTTTGCTTCCTTTTTTGTGGTTACAATCTCATTATTTTTTCTCTCGTTATTTACCCCTTCACCCTATTTCGCTCTATTTTCTAAATTTCTTGTAGTACGAGAAACTGTGATTTGCGCTTGAATCAAAATTAGCCTCTTTGATTGCTAGGATGAAGAACTGAAATCTCCTTCGGTCATTTTCAAGAAGAAAAACTATTGTCCTAAAAAGTCTTATTAGGCAATTTATAACATGGAAGGATCAAAGAAACGAGAGCAGCTAATTCAGTTTTCTAAAAATAGGGCGTCACTTTCTTCAGTAATTTCTCTGTCCTGTTTTCTTAGGGAGCCATGAGATGGAAGGTTGAATGCAGAACTTCCGGTCTCCACAAGTTGCCCTCTGCCTGCTTTGGCAGCTGATCTGACCAGCTTTTTCAGCAGCGCCTGACACTTCCCATAATAGACTTCTTGCTAAGTCATCACAAAAGAAGAGTAGGCAACACAGCAGGACACAGCCGCCTGAAAGGGTAGGTTTCCTTTGGTTTGTCTGGGCAAAGCACCCTGTGATCTTCTAGAGTGCTCTGTCATCCTGTGAGTCTTCTCAAATGAGGCCAGGCTGAGGACTTGTTAGGGTCATTCTAATTCCTTGGTTTGCTTGAGATGAACAAATGAGAAACTACATGTCAGAACATATGGGAAAAGAATATAGCGCAGCTTCTTTAGAGCTTCACAGAGTTTGGTGGGACAAAATCAGCGTTACGCCTGTGTCAGTCTTGATCTGCGTGAATGCTCCTGATCACTACTGACAGTCCTTCACGAGCCTGTCACTGGGATGCACTTCATCTAACTCTGCCACTTACAATGATATTGTTAAAGAACTGGAAAAGTTTGAAATTTTATCTATAAAAAAAAACTTGTTATAGTACAAATATTTATTCCCAAGGCATCGTGGAATGTGATTCACCCCATGTAGCACCGTACTGGGTCCTGACCTGGGAACTATAGGTGCTAACTCTCTCTTTAGCTGCCTGCAACCTCCGTGAGCCTGAATAGAAGGTGGCGTAAGGTGAACTGGTACAGAAGAACGAGCTCACATACCCAGCACAGATCAGTGCCTGAACTAGCCAGGGCAGGTCCTGTTTACTAGGGAGATATGTGATGAAGGGTAATGAAAAGTACAGGTTGGGTTACAGGAAGCCAGAGAAGGCTGCATTACTTTCACTTAGGGTGCAGTCCAAGCACTCGCCGTGCACACGTGCCCACTCTGGTCTCAGAGTCTGGAAAGGGAGCATTTAGGTCAGGCAAAGGAAAGAACACACTGCATTTATTCAGGTAGTCCAAGTATTTACTTATACCTACTTGTCTGTATACTGTTTTATGTCCCGGGGAATCAGAGTGACACGCACATTCTCCTGGAACTTACTAGAACAGTCACTCTTTAAGCAGTTCAGATGACTTAGTGCCCTGAACATCCATAACAATCTAAGAGAAATGTGCTCAACTGAGGTCATATTGAGTTAGCCTAACTTGCCAGGTACAGTGTAGGGATCCATGCTGTGGTGGTTGAGTTTCATAATTATTTGTCTGTCTTGCCTGTGGATATTGAAGGAGAAAGCTATGTCTGGAGGAAATGAGGGTGGGGAATTGGGAAGGTGGGAAAAAACACTACTGAGTGGAGCAGGCACTATACTGGTCATCTCATGCAGATTATCTAACTTTGTCCTGTAGCATTTTACAAACAAAGCTCACAACCAGTTAAATCCAAGGGTCAGGAATAGTTGGGTTCCAAGAGTTAATGGTTTTTCCTTTATATCACACTACCATAAGAGAGGAAAACAATGCCAGAAAGCAGATATTTGAAGACCTTCTTCTCAAATTGGCTATAAAAGTTCCCACGCAATTTGAATGGCTGTGTTGATTCAGTTTTTAAAATTAAAATCATAATTATGAGTCATCTCAGATCTCATATCAGTTTAGTGATTTAGTGGATGAAATGAATAGGTAGTTCTGTTCTGTAAAAGAATCCTCAGACTATGTCCAACATGGTAAAGTGTTTCACATCCCTTTTTACTTTCGAGAATAAAAACCTCAAAAATGTGGCAATATTGTTTGAAAATTTTCACATCCTATTTCACAGAAGTTTTAGTCTTGAGCATACAAAATATGATTTTCTTTCAAAAATTAAAATTAGGCCCACCATATGATATAATGACATATCTTTACATTTTGAAGTTTTCCCCATCTGTCACCATGACATTGCACCATTATGTCAATAATAATCTCCCTGGCTTTGCCCTGCTTGCTGATACAAGATATCAGACCCAAGGACAAGGTCCCTCTAATTTTACTGGAAATTCCCTCACTCCATATTGCTCAACATGTTCAAGTCAGTGATGACCCAGCTTGTCTTCAGGTCTTGGCCCAACATCTGCTATCTGTCTCTGCATTCACTAGACCTACCATCCCAACCCTCATAGCCAGTAGGAATGGAGTACATATTGTACAAAAGCTGCTTAGGTGTCTGAACTATATCAGAAAGCCTTTTTGAGGACCATCAAGGAAGTGTTGTTTCTCTTCAATGCCCTGATTAGAATGTTATAAACATGACCTTGTGGATTTTTATTTGCTTGCCGTGTGTGCCAGATGATTCCAGCAAGGCTAGAACAACAGATGAATCCAAGGAAGACACTGTATTCGTTCACATCACCTTTCACCTCTAACAACCATTGTTTCTGTTATGAGCTCCTCAATCTAGGCTCCTTCCTCTATCAGAGAGTCCTGTGGATTTCCCAGTGTCTTTACAGATAGACTTCTTCAGGGTCCACCCGGAAAATTTCCAAACATGCCCAAGCCAGTGTGGTGTACTGTTCGATTCAAGTTAGCACATACAAAACTGTGTAATACCTACAGGAAACCAAACATGACAGACATTATTGTATTGACCCTTTACAATTCCATGAGAAAAAAGTAGTATCTCTGTGAGTCAGCTGAGGTTAAGACAAGCTAAGTGATTTGCCTAAAGATAAGGAGAAGAAAATGGCAGAGATGAACATTCACAACCTCAGAATCCAAGTTAAAGACTCTTTCCACTATAACACTATCCTGTGATTAAGAGAAAGGAAATCCAGTGAACAACTTCCAGCTTTTTCAAAAATATATTATCTAGAAATCCTCATCCTTATAGATCAGAGAAATAATGCAGAAAGACCGAATTTAGACACAGTAGTATTCACTTATGCCATTAAGAGCAATTGTTGACATTTTCACTTTTAGATTGTCAGTAGTCATGTGGCAGAAAAGCTTAAAAGAAGACATTCATTTCACTGAGTCCAGTGATAAGTCTGCAATGCATTTTTTTCAAGCTATGGAGTCAGAGTTCTTCTACATGTTTGGATTATAGTACAACTTCCTGTGCATATCATGTTATTTACTGAAGACTTTTAAGACTAAATTTCTTTTTCTGGGCTACGTCATTCTCCAACTGTGAGGGAAGATAGTATCCAATGATACTATAACTGTATTTTCCCCTAATGCTGCTCAGAAAATGGCTGTATTCTACAGATAAGTCAAATCTGAAAAGTCAAAGAGCTAACTTACTTCTGGGTGATACGTTAGTATTTTTGAAATGCATTTCACATAAAATATCTATGTACTGATAAATTATAAAAAGTATACTAATTAATATATTCCCATTTCTACAGAAAACTGATAGAAATATCTAAGATAAAAAATAGACATTTGATAAGCAGATTTCTTTATTATAACAAACTCCAATTTATTTATTTTCTTCCTCTCATTATTTGTACTTCTGAATTCTTTCCAAGAAATATGTTTCTATTCTGAGTTTTTGAAAGATATTTTCAAACTAACTTTTATTTACAGAGAGAAATAAGACTAAAGTTCTTAAAAGACAAAACAGTTGTACATATTTTCACTTTCAAAAAGGAGGGTCAATTAAGAAATTTGCACAGAGGGATTACTGAGTTATATAATCATTTATGTTTCAATGAACTAACAATGACATATCACTTTAAAGAAACACAAAGCCAAGACTTCACTGTACATGTCTCCAACAACATAGCTTTTGTGACGGTGAGTGCTAACATATACATGTACATCATGTGGCTTAGGAGTCAAACAAGTGCTTTGTGTGGGTGGTCTGAGACTGGCTAACATAAACCACTTATTCAAATAAAACTATTGGTTTTCTCTCTGAGTCTGTGCCAGGTGGAGAAGCTAATCACCATCTTGATAGCTTTTTGTTTCCTGGAGTTTATTGCAAACATAGAAAGTTACTTGTGTAGAAGTTATTTTTGGGATGGGCGAGTCTGTAGCAAAAATGCAGAAGTGTTTGCTAAAAGGCCAAAGGTTAAGATCATACACCTAATTTGAGAATGAGAAATGGCATATTATGGGTTAAAATTCTGCAAAATACTTTTATACTAAATATATACATACATAAATGTGTCGTTTGAATTTGGTAACAAAAATGCAATCCTCATCACCTTGTCTTTTCCCCCTCTATGCAACCTCTGTCCTATGTGGGCTTCTTGGACCTTTTGCGGGTTTTCACTCCTTCACATCTTCTCCAGTTTATAGGAATTAATCTCACAGGTCTACTTCATAGAGGGTTTCTGTAGTAAAATAATAGAAACATCTTCTCCGAATCATGCTAAAGCCAAGATATTTTTGTATGATATGTAAAAGTTTGTTAAAGTTTTATCGATTCAATTCCAGTGGTAAAATTTGGTAAATTGTTTTAAAGACTGAAGTTCAAATTCATGACTTCAATTCTAGGATCTCCTGTAGCAATAAAACTTGTAATGATCCTTACAGTTTAAAAAATATTCCCATGAACTTTATATTAATGCAATTGCTCTATGTTAATACATTTATGTTGAATATTGAATTTTCCATGAAATTCATATGGTACTTAGAAAAAGTCAGGAGATAATAATTTGAAAAGAATGCATTTAATTACATTCTTTTGTTCTAATAATCCCCAAATGGATCATTAGGCATTGAATGGTTAATACATGACATAGTACATGGGATATTAGTTGCTATAATTTCCTTGTTTATCTTTTGCTGTCTCTGTCTAATGAAACACCTTTTATGATTGTTCCAAGGTCAAAGATGGAGAAGTGTGACTAAGCATTACTAGATAATTATGCAAAGCCAGGCATAAAATAAAAAGTATATTTGAACTTGCTCTGTTTTCTTCTTATGGGCATTCACTACTATGACTTTCCCTCAAAGAATTGCTCTCATTATGTGTCATAGGTTCCTGTATATCATACTGGCATTATCATTTAATTGTAGAAACTATTTAATTTCTTCTGTGATTCATTGGTTGTTCAGGAGAGTGTTATTCAAATTCCATGTATTTATGAAGTTCTTGAATTTTTTTTGCTATTAATCCTCAATTTATTTGCCCAACAGCCTGACAGTATAAAAGAGATAACTTCAGTTATTTTGCATTTACTTACACATGTTCTATGAGCTAGCATGTGGTCTGTTTTGGAGAATGGGGATATAGTGACCTTCTTTGGCTCTCTTAATTAGTTTTGGTTCAAAATCTACTTTGTCTGCAAATAAGATAGCCACACCTGCTTTTTTGTGGTTTCCTATCTCATGGAGAATTGTTTTCCCTCCTTTACTTTCATTGTGTGGATTTTTTAAATTAAGTGTCTTTCTTAAATACAGAATATTGTTGAATTCTGCTTCTTTATCCATTCTGCCAGTGTATTTCTTTTGATTGGTGAATTGAGGCCATTAACATTGGTGGTTATAACTGATATGTGTGGACTTATCCTTGACATGATATTTTCCTGTTGTTAGCTCTTTTATGATAATTTAAAATGCTTTGCCCTTACTTTCTATTTAATTTATTGCCTGGACCAATGCATTCTATTGGGCCTCATGGAGTTTTGACCCTCATTGTCTTTTTTCTAGGATAGTTTTTAGGTTTTTTTTTTGTTTTTGTTTTTTTTTTTTTTACTATTGGTTTAGTATTCATGATGTTTCTCGGGTATTCTTTGTGGTGGAAGTATCTTACTTCCTCATCAATTTTGAAAGATAGTTTTGCAGGAAAAAGTTTTTTCTAGGCATTCCTCAAAGAAAAGACTATTTAAAAATCAGATTCCCAAGTTAAAAAGAAACAAACAAACAATTTAAGAGTGGGCATTTGAAATGAGCAGATATTTTTCAAGTGAAGTTAGAAATAGCACAGAAACATTAAAAAATGTTCAACATCACTGGTCATTTGAGTGATACAGACAAAAACAATACTGAAATTCTATCTCACTCCAGAAAAAATGCTTGCTATCAACAAATCAAGCAACAACAAATGTTGATGGGGTTGTAGGGAAAAAGGAATCCTTTTGCACTGTTGATGGGAATCTAGACTGGTGCAACCACTGTGAAGATCAGTGTGGATATTTCTTAAAAAACTAGGATTAGAGGTCCCGTTTGACCTTGCTGTTTCCCTCCTGGGTATATTTTCAAAAAGAATTAAAAGTATCATATCTTAGCAAAATATGTGTACCTATGTTTATAGCAGCATAGTTTGTGATAGCAAAACCTTAGAAACAGCATAAATGCCCATCAACTGGAGATTGGATAAAAAAGATGGGCTTTTTTTTTTTTTTTTAAAGTAAAATGGAGCCCTACTCAAGCATAGAGAATGACAAGTTAGAGACATTTATATTTAAATAGATATATCTCAAAGACATACTCCTAAGTGAAATTAATAGACACGTATGGGTAAATACCATGTTGTTTCTCTATTTTGAGAAACTAAAGGTGTAAATGAGGTCCAAAATGTCTGATAGGTATCGTGAAATAGGAAGAAAATGTTCAAAGGAGAAAGTGAACTGGTCAGAGGGCAGAGAAAAGCAAAGTAGAGAGAAAAACTTTTGATGATAAAAGGGAAAAACAGAAAAAAAAAGCTCATGTAAGTTGGGGGTTGAGGGTGAAAGGGAGGGCAAAGGAATGGGAAAAAATTAGAATGAAGAAGTATAATGTACAAGTACAAATTCTCAGTGATGAATGATCATAATGTGTTCCTAAAATGTACCAATAAACTCATTAAAGAAAAAATGTACATACTAGATACTTTGAAGTGGATAAATATCCATATTGTGTTACTATATAGTTTCTCTTTCTTTGGTATATAAAATTCTTTCTTTGCATTTGATCTGATATGATATTACATATCAGATTGCATTCACATCCCAAAGAAAATGTATTAACCTAGCCTCTGGGACATGGATATACCACACAAAATGGAGTAAAAATGTGATTAGTTATGTATGAAAAGCAAGGATCAGCCAATGACATGTCTTTTCATAGTTACATAAAATTGCCAGATAGCTACCAAACTTTCCACCTTCCTGCTATAGGACTGATGTCTAGCTGGAAGTAGCTGTTAAGATAGGGATTACAGCTCTCTACACAGAGATGTGGTACGGGAGAGGATCTTGCTGATGGAACCAGGAGTAGAAGAGGCACAGTTAATGTTACCTGGAACTCTCAGTAGTCCTGCCACTGTGGTTTGGCTGAGTGTCCCCAGAAGCCCACGTGTTAAGAGACCCCAGTCTTCCCTTTCCTTTTTTGTAACCCGGCTCATGAGATGAGTGATTTGCTCAGCCACAAATTCTACCTGGGTCAGCTGCTCTTCTAGAGGCCCAAAGAAAATGACACTAATCCATCGCAGACTATACTTTCCAGTCTCAAGCAACAATTCCAAATAAGTTTTTATCTATGTTAATTGACTTACCTGTCTCATTATGGTGACCGGAAGCTGATTAACTCTACCTATGCAGGAAATAGACTGGCCAGAAATACCCAGAGCAGACTGGTGTATTACTGAGAAATAAACTCCATTGTAGCCATTGAAATGTTGGAGTTAATTGTACTTGGTAATATTAGTTAATCAATACAAAGGAATTATTATTACATGGTTGCTAAAACTATGCACTAAATCAATTTTAATTCTGAAAAAACTTAAAATACTTTAAAAATTATATGTCACCAATTGTATGTCACCAAGAAATTATATATTTCTTTTATTTTCAGTGAGGAAGGATAAAAAGCTCTCTTTATACTGGCATGAGGTTATTTTGAATATTAACTCCCCTCATTGGGTGTATGTATTGAGAATATATCCTCCCACCCCACAGGCTGACTCTTCAATTTGTCATTTCATCTGTGCAGAAGCTTTTTAGTTTCATGCAACTCCACTTGTCCACCACTGCTCTTGTTTTCCATGTTTTGTGGATCACTGGTTACATAGCAATCTCAGCATCTCTGCTTGTGTGTGGATTCAAGTCACACGTATCCATGTCTACACCTCAGTCCTGCTGGCCGAGGGCCTTCAGAGGTGAATCTAGCTGAGCATTTCTTGTCATTGAGACTTGGACAACTTACCTCCCTCAGTTTCCACATTTGCAGTTTGAGCACAATACCAAGGCTGCAGACTTCTGGTAAAATTAAAATAAGATAATGCATATGAAACTGTCTTGCAATCTTTAGTTCAATTATTGTTTTTTGTCATTATTTTCTACACTTTGGACATCATGGAAAAAAGCCTTCAGGACAATTTTGAGTAGAAATTTACTTTATGCACTAGTGCTTGAGTCTATGAATATTTAAAAATATTTCTCTTTCTCTGGGCTTTGTTTCTTGCAAAGAATTAAAGAAAAGACAAATTAGTCATCAGACATTACCCATGCAGGCCTCTCTTGTAGGTCCAGATGGAGACATGTTAATGGAGAAAAGATATCACTTATTTACAAACACTTCAGCTAGCTAAAGAGATTCTGCCCAGTTAGCTGAACCCTGAGCTTCCAGAGGTCAGTGCGCCTAGGAAAAAAAATTAAGTAATAGTCAGAATTAATCATACTGACGCCTGTTTGTCTGATAGTTTTTAGAATATTGTGGGAAGCTAGCAACAATAAAATTTGGCAAGCAATTTGGAATTTGTGTGATGTGTGTATGTGTGTGGTAGAGTATTTTATAAAATGTGGCCTTTAAACTTTTAGTGAAACTTTGGCCCAAATCCCATTCTCTGGAAACAGTTTTCAAATACAAAAATAATGCCAAGCACCAGTTTTTGAAAAGAAAGAGAATCACGATAAATTTAATATGCACACATACTATGAAGTTCTATAAAATTGTCAGTTACAGAATAAGTTAGTTCATGAATAGTGATATTCAATACCAGAAGTTAGGTAAGTGATACACTTCTGTATGCTCTAAGTCAGTACATAGTGTGAGTTAAGGATTAAACATGTACTAAGGTCTCACTCTGTAGGAACACTGAGGAAAGATACACTATCAGAGTGTCTTCAGCACTCAGAAGAGGTGGTTCAGTGCTCAAAACTATAGGTTGCAACATATGCTTTCTACTTTAAAAAAGTACAGTTTATGGAAAATGGGAACAAATATTACAACTATGGTTTTCAGTAGAAACCACTGATGTTAAGGTGGTACAATAAATTCTTTTTTTTTTTTTAGGTTTTTTTGAGACAGGGTCTCGCTTTGTGGTTCAGGCTGGCCCTGAGCTCAGCCTCAAACTCACATCACAATCCTCCTGCCTCTGCCTCCCGAGTGCTGGGATTACAGGCGTGAGCCACCATGCCTGGCACTGTGGTATGTGGTACTGGTTGCTGCTGGGTGTGGGTCTCCACACCCAGTATTGTTATGTGGTTACC
>PVIR01040626.1:0-13221 GCA_004026965.1 Petromus typicus | reverse complement strand
TGGTACATTATATATACACATCATGATCGCATTTCAACATTGAGTATTTTTACCAGTTTATGACATGACTTAATTCTCATTTTTCCCCTTCTCCTACCCACCCTACATCCTCCTAACCCCTATGTATATTTTTTCCTTTTTAAATTACCATCACATTATTTTTCCCCTTGTTACTTACCCCTACACTCCATTTCCTTTTAAATATTTTCTATTTCACAGTTTCTACTATATATTCTAGAACTGATCTACATCTTTGTTTTCTCATACCAGAGAAAAGATACTAATCAGTGTTTGTTCTAAGGAGAGACTTGTGTGTTCTTGAAGGGACTAATATAGATTTTACTGTCTCAAATAGCTTTTGTGTAAGTATTTTCTAAAGCATTGAATCTTAAATTGAAAGGACATTTTCTTTTCTTATTTCATCCTCAGATTTTGCACTTGCAAATTGGAAAGAATGTCAATGGGGATTTTGTCCAGTTTCTAGTAATAGAAACTTCAAATTATGTAACTTAAGTTACAGGAATGTTTGTTTTATCACATGGAGAAATGTCCTGAAAGGGGAAATCTAGGGTTGTTAGGTGGCTTTACACAGATATCAGAGATTCAGTTCAGTTTGAACTTGCTGCTCTGACACACTGACAACATATGTACATCTAGCCAGCAGTAGGAAAGAAAGAGTAATTAAAATATAAAAGGTGCAAAGAACACATTGTAAATTTATTTGGATGTATTTTTAGAAAGCTGTAACATAACATATGCACTTACATCTAATTAGCCATAAATGAATCATATAATCACCCTTTAGTTTCAAATAAATTTGGGGGATATTATTTATTCTCATCATATCTGCCTACTAGAGCTAAGATCTTTTATTAAAAGCAATGATAACAACAACAAAGGCCCAAAACTTTAATACAGTGTTTATCTCATAGAGTCTACTAAATTAGTAAATTTTTGCCTTTGTGGTCTAGTCCTATTTATTTTCATTTAATGCATTTTATCAAATAGATGCCAGTACTATTTTGTTTTAAAACTGCAAAGATATTGGATGTTAATATTCTTTGTTAAATTGCTGCTACATATTTATACAATGAATGCAAATGAACAGTTAAGTAATTGTTAGAGTAGACTGAAATTTGTCTCAGAGTAGGTATTTCAGACTTTAGAAACCTCAGGGAGAAGTCAAACTCTAAAGTTATAGAGGCAGATATAAAAACTCCAAGGAACACTGTGGTTTTTTTTTAAGGATTTTTTGAGACAGGGTCTCGCTTTGGGGTTCAGGCTGGCCCTGAGCTCAGCCTCCAACTCACATCACAGCAATATTCCTGCCTCTGCCTTCCGAGTTGCTGGGATTACAGGTGTGAGCCACCATGCTTGGCACTGTGGTATGTGGTACTGATTGCTGCTGGGGTGAGTCTCCACGCCCAGTATGGTATGTGGTTACCGGGGAATCGAACCCGGGCCCTTGAGCTTGCAAGACAGGCACTGGAACCACTGAGCTAACTGCCCAGCCCTCCAAGGAACACTGTTGCAGATTAGCAAGAGGCCTGAGGATAACCTATATTGTGTAGGTTCAATTTCATTTGAATGCCATCAGATTCTTGCTCATCTTTCCACCATGACTTTGTGTAGCTACTGCACTAGCATTTCCATGCTGGACACAGTACCTCACATCCACAGTTTACAAAAGCAGAGATTGAATTTGGCTCACATTTTAAGGGGATTTAGTCCATGGTTAGCTGGCTCCACAGCTGAAATATAATGGTGGAAGGGTATGGAGAGGTGAAGCTTCTTAGTTGAGGATCCCAAGCAAAGGAACAGAAAAGGAAGGGACCAGATAGAGAAGCCAAGGCCACACTCCAGGTCTATTTAGAAACACTCAGAAGTGGGCTCCACCAGAAGTGAAATCCCCAGGAGGATCTCAGGACCACTGAGTTGACAAGCTATCTTGACTGCCTCGGTAACATTTTAACTGTTCCTATGTAACAAGGCCCGAAAGCTCTCACTTATACTTTCTAGAAAAACCTCTTTTATTCTTTACTTTATGATAAATAAATAAATGATGAGCACAGCCTAAAACAATTCAGTTCTTGATGGATCAAACTTTGAAAAGTCAAATACATAGAATCCTCAAAGAGTAGAGGGAATTGTCCATGTAAATAGTTCTGGAGCTTACTCACTATATATCAAAGCCAGACTTATGAAATTATTGGGGAAGAACACATCTTTTTCCTTAACCTGAGTTTCTGACTATATTGAAATAAGAAGGCTGGACTCGGTATGGCCAATTTCCTATCGCAGGAGACATGATTTACATGATTTACATCCAGTTGTGTTAGTCATATACAATGAGAGGGAATGGATAGTGTCTTTAGGATTGGGTGACATAATGATCCTAAATATCTAACTGTTTTCAGTATTAAGCATTTTACTTCTCAGAGCTTATCTAATTGCCTATTACCTTCTAACTTTTCTGGAAGATGGTGCCTGAAAATGTATTTTTGCATAATGGAAAGATGCAGAACACACCCCAGTATGTACTGTGTCACACTCAGTCATTGGCACACTAACACTTTTCCTCTTAATTTCAAGAAAGTACAGCATAAAAATAAATAGATTAGAAGATAATTACTCCTTAGTTACTCTTACATTTGCTTTGATTTACACAAAAATATATATAACATACAAAAGTTCTTTATATAAGAATAGATTCAAATTATTTACAGGCTTCTTCATTTTGGTTTTGAGGATGAATCTCCTTTATCCATGTAGATAATATCAAACTTTTTTTTTTTTTTTTTTAGTTTTTTTGAGACATGGTCTCGCTTTGTAGTTCAGGCTGGCCCTAAGCTCAGCCTCAAACTCACATCATAGCAATCCTCCTGCCTCTGCCTCCCAAGTGTTGGGATTACAGGCTTGAGCCACCACGCCGAGCACTGTGGTACGTGGTGCTGGTTGCTGTAGGTGTGAGTCTCCATGCCCAGTATTGTCTGTGGTTACTGTGGATCGAACCCAGGTCCTTGTGCTTGCAAGACAGGCACTGGAACCACTGAGCTAAATCCCCGGCCCTCAAACATTTTTAATAGAATCAAAAAAGGACATTCACTTGGCACACAGAATGAAAATCTGTGTGGAGATTCCTAACATGAGTTGGAAATATATTCTTCATTTTTCTTCCATGTATTTTTCTTTCAGTCTGGTGCATTAATTCATGTACTCTGAGAGAAACAGTTTGTGTTGGGGAGAAAGTTTTGTAACTTTTATTTAACTGAACAAAACAGTGGGGTCTATGGTGTCTCTGGGGTTGTGGGTTTTTTCAAGATGAGGGCAAACACCTGTACTAACCATGTGCTGTGCTGTATCAGTGTTGTCTCATGCTGTGAGTGGATGACTCAGGATTCCTGAGCAGTAAGTATGTGTTTAAACAGAGTTTAATTTTGTGATAAATGAAAGTTATAACACATTTTATCTGACTTTTTATGGAATACATAATCTTTATCGTGGTGCATAGTAAACAGGCATAAATTGTGAACCATTCAATTTAAGGTTCATGTTTAAAATTACTTTTACACAAATATTATTTTGGCTTTCTTTACATCTTGAACATAAATCAAAAGCATTTGGGAATCAGATAATGGGCTGAAAATTAGGTTTTTACCACTACTTAAAAGCAGAATGTATTACTCTCTAAATTCACTATATCACTTGATGGCAGAAGAAAGAATAGGCATTTCGTGTTCTAGAGGCAGGAGTAAATTGCTTAGAATTTTTCTTGACATAAAGCTCATAAGAGAGTGAATATGAATATTGAATATGTCTATTAGCATGTCAAATTCAAAGATAAAACTGTAATAATTACATTCATTACTGTGCCTGCTAAATGTTTAAGTCAGGATTATTTGACTGATTTTCTACTTGCTTGGAAGATCAAGGTTGGACTGGAAAGCAGAACCTTATATAGTGGATGGATTCTTTGGGATAAAAATGTTTCTTGCCTCCTCCCCAAAACAAGAATATTCTTCCCTGTCACATTAACATGGGCTTTAGCCATGTGACTTGGTTAGTGCAGAAAATATGAGTGGAAATGATATGTCTGCCACATCAGACCTTGGAATTCAAAGATTGTAGTGAGGAGTTACCATGCTCTCTTTTCATTTCACCTGAGCACTGGCATGCTCTAGAGCTGATCCTCAGCCTTGGTTCTGGAATGAAGATAACTCAAATAGAAACAAGTAAAACCGACACAGGGCTGTATATGGTCATGAAATGAGTAGCTGAACCTAAGCTTAGAGATATTCCAGCCAATATAAGGAAAGGGATTAGATAGTCCATAAAGATACAAGTCTTCCAATGTAGAAGATATGAAATAATATAAACCGTGGGGACTTATCACATACACTATTAATCTAAGATCAAGCATTACAAATGCAAGTGGATAAACACAAACATCACACTATGGGTAACAGCATTCTAAAATACTGTAGAGATTGCAAAACAACATAATTGAAGTATATAATGACGTTATGGAAGCCCTTCTTCATCTAATGAACACCTAGAGGATATCTCCAATTTTCACAACGTATAAAATCTTTTGAATAGTGTTATCTTCTTTGTAGACAGAGTATTTGATCCCAAGGGTATAAACTTACATAGGGAGGAAGCTGTGGCACTAAATGTTTGAGAAAGGGTGCAAAGTGTAACTGCCTTTGAGAAACTCATAAGGCATATTAGGAAAGGCATTGAGATGCTCTAACAAGATATCTATTGTATTTATTTTTATAACATATATTATTGAATTGTCATGCTTTATCTTGTAGTTTATTAGTACACAAATGTAGTGCAGAATATTTACATTTCTTGTGGAAAGATGGTACATACACTTGTTTTACTTTTTTCCCCTTCAATATGTCTGAACCTTATTTGAATGTGATAGATAGGGTCTTCAGCTAGTGAAAGACTAGTGGAGTATAATATTTGCTACCCCCTCTTACTGTATTTTAATTAGAAATGAAAGTGATATTTACAGGTTCTGCATTGGGGAACAAGAATTGGTGGAAGTGAGGGGAGAGTTTCTGAGCTCCAGTCCAGAGCATTGGTGCTACCTGGGGAAAATGAACACTCAAGAATCCTGAGTCAGTAGCAGAGGCATTCCTCCTAAGAGTCCATTTGTCCTTGGTCTCTTCCACTTTATTTTATCCTGAACACTTTCACTATGTAATCTCTCCAAGGCCATTGCTTAATTTTCTTTTCAGAATCTTCTGTGACATTTTATTCCCTTCAAGATGATTACCAAGTAATTGATTTGTAAGAAGTTTGTATTATCATAATATAGATCTCTACTTGGGTGACTTTTATTACATTGCCATTGAGTTCCTCCTTTCCTCATTTAACAAGCATTAACCAAACGTCCTGCATCTCATATGATGTTAAGCAGTGGGTTTTGTAGTGAATAGAATTTGGCACTTGATGTCAGAACTTTGCATCCATATTCAATATGTGACTCTCAGTTTAGATAGTGACCATATCTGAAGAGAGCAAATTATATTTGATTTGTATATTATATTTGAAAAGATTAATGAGCTTGGAAAAACTTCACTGGATGATTAGATCAAAGAAAATAATCAAGCAATGTTAAATGACTTTGAGTATAAATCTAATCGAGAATACAGAAAAGGGTAAATTCAGTCCTTGATATCTGAGATATTGAAAGTCAATCAGGGAAGGATTAATACAAATGGAAAATCAAACAAAGAAACAATATAGGGAAAAATTCAGACTGCATTTAAAATCAAGGACATGCCATTTTGTGGTTCTAGTCTGTCGTGAGTCCTAGAGGGTGCCTTTGTAATCAGACATCAGGGGTGAAAATATGGTTATTTCTTGTGAGCTCTATATAAATTGGTGATTATTTTTTGTAAAATGTTTCAGATAAAAATCTTTTAAAATTGATGTGAAGATTAATTTATAAGTCTCCGTGGGAGAAGTAAGGCTTTGATCTGAGTCCTTAACAAAGCATAGATTTAAGATGTTTAGAAGAGCAGACAGTATCCCAAATTGAGCTAGAAGTGGAGAGGAACCGGAAATGTGCGCGCAAACCTGAATGTGCGCCAATTAGAAGGCTGAGGCAACCATTGGGAAAGGCTGGAAGCAACAGTTGCTCCAGACTTAACGCTGGCCCCCGGCTGAGCATCTTAGACTGGTTATACTAATCTTGGATGAGAAAGTCAAAAGCTTTGTGGATCACCTGGGTACTGTAAATGAGGTAGGTGGGCTGAGCTTAGCAAGCAGATCTGGTGGTGTGGACCATTGGAATAAACTGGAGACTTATGCCCATCTGTTTCTTCATGGGAGGCAGAAAGGGCCACTTGCGTTCAACTATCCAGAGCCAGAACTGCCAAAGGCAGAGGCCTAGGGGGAACGCACGCCAGGACTGCAGAGGCAGCACGAGGGCAGGCGCTGCATTAGTATCTTTGCCACAATGCCCTCCAATGCTTGGCCAAAAACGTCCTTAGGGAGTGTGTTGCAGTTCTGCATATGGCTTGATTCCCAAGAGGCAAGGAAGCACAGTCCGAAGAACAAGGTTTCTCCAGATTACAGAAATATAGTTCAGTTTACATAAAAATAACATTCTGAATATATCCTGAAAATCATGTCAGATAAGTGTCAGTATGTCTATGAGCTGTTGCTATATTCCTAAGGTTGTCTTCATCTGTCTTTTACTTCTTTTCTCTCTCCTAGTTTTCCTTTTCTAATTTCCTTCTCCTTGGGTTTTCCCTCTTCTTTATAAATTAAACTCTTCGTTCCTTTTATAATTCTTCCCCCTCTGTTTGGAGGTGTTGCGAGCAGAATGGATGGTTGGAAGGAGAACCCAACACAGGTTATTTTTACTTCTACTTTACTCAAGGCACAAGGTCATAACACACAATAATGTAACACACTGTTCACATAAAAAAGGGGGAGTCCTACTGAATCCGAGAGTCCCAAGTTCGCACCACTGGATTTCCAAAGTCCCGGTCCGGTCCAGTGACAGGAACCGACGCGAGGAATCAGATGTCCGGTGGTCGTCTGGCGAAGCCTCCGGCTGGAGTCCTTCAGCGCAGCCACGAAGTCAAGAGGCAGAGTCTCCGGAAGGGGACCAGCCGGTCCGGTGTCCCATTGGACAGCACCGAGAGTACCCCGGTCAGCTGGCCTTGAGAAGTGCAGAGCCTGGCAGAGCCTGGCGTTCTGTAGCTGACACTGAGAGTAGCTCAGCCATTCATCCTAGGTGAGCCTAGCTGTCGACTGCTGAAAGCGCTCCTCTTCTAAGGGCTTGAAGAGTCTGATTTCTGACGTAGTCTCTCTGGGTATTGTTCTTCTGATAAAGTCCTCTTTCCTGGGTCTTCTTCTGAAAAGGCGTGGTGCTTATCAGTAGGTGCAGACACTCACAGTAAGTCTTACAATCTAACTTACAATTCTAATTGTCAAGCATTTATGGCATCTAATATTCAGCATTTACTTAGGGCATTCAACATTTCTATTTTCCACAATATTATGTATACTTATTTCTTTTAATGATATTTCTCTGCCTCAGAGGGTAGAATGTAGGGGACTTTCCACAGGAGGAAACTGTCTCCTATTTTATTATTCTTTTTCCTCCATTGAGAAGAATTTATCTCTTATTGAAGAGAAGAGATGGAAGTCACATAAGAGTCATTTTGATGAGTTACATAGCATCGGAAACACAAGGGTTTGTGGTAATTTGTAAGACAAATGTTGAGTGGGTGGAATGTCAGTGCTCTGGGAAGGTGAGGCAGGAGGATCACAAGTTTAAGATCAGTTTGAGCAATCTAGGTGAGACTCCATAAAAACAAACAAACAAAAAAAAATCAAAGAAAAAATATTGAGAAAACAAAACAAAAAAATGTTCAATCTTCAGTATTGGTGGGGGTGTGGGGGGGAAGCAAGCAAGCAAACAAACAAAACGTCCTAGACAGATTGATTACATTTTAACTCATACAAGTCAATGTTTTGGTGAGAAAGTCTTCTATCTATCCTGAGTCATATAACCTTAGGCCCTTCACATTTCTCAGAATAAACAAGTTTAATTTTAATTAGCTTGGGTGGCCCATGGGACAGTATTGCCAATATCTCATTTGTCTTATTTTATCTTTAAAAATTAGATTTGAGTTCTACCAGCAAATGGAATGTCTTGTTTGTTTTTATTTTATTCGTTTGTAATTTTAAAAATATTCATCTGCTCCAAGTTTCAGGCATACTGTTTAAAATGTCTTCTAATTTCTGTGACTAATATAATAATTTTCTCAAAATTAATTTTTTTTCTAAATTAAACCAAATATCTATACTTTCAGGAAAATAGCCTTTCTACAATATTAAATACTTTGTCACTGTCATTTCATAATAGAGCTGATGATTATATGTGTCAGTCATGAAAGTTGCGGGCTATATTTGAAACATGCCAGTACATATTTTTGGTAGGCAAGATATGGTGAGAAGTTTGTCGGTGACTTTTTTTTTCACCTGAGACAAAGAGCTTATAATTTTTTCGTATTGATAATGTGATGAAAAAAGTTCACTTTAAAGGAGTTTGTTGTAAACCAACAATACCATATGTTCAATAAAGATTTCATATTATTAAAAGTTCTGTAATCTATACATAAGGTACATTTCTTATTTTGAGAATCAAGATTCTTTAAGTGGGTTTAGGTGTCTATCAGCTATTTATTTTTTCACTATATAATTTATGAACTGTTTTAAATTGTGAGCAATTTAAACAGATAGTGTCTTCAAATGTGATGTTGCACCTCTCTCAAAGGATTATAAAAGTTTGTATTCTTTCTCCTATTTGTTTATTGCTTGTACTCCTTAACATTAGATGAAGCTTAGATTTATATCCATAATCTTATTTTTGACTACAGAAGAGGGGGATGATATTATGGAGAGACCAAATGCTGAAAGTCAGACAGAGACACCCTCGTGGGTGCACTCTGCTCCTCACATTCTGATGGTCTCAGCCCTCCACGACAGCAGCAATATCTATGCAACCACCACACGACACCCAGGAAATCAAGTTTGTTTGGCTGAGTATAGTCTCATCTTTGTGGAATGGAGAAGTTTGATACAGAATCGAAACAGTTCAGTGTCTTCTGAAATGTTGACCCTGTTGTTTCCTGGCTGATGGTGTTAGCTTCATTTGCCGGGACCACCTTTCAGTCTTTTGGGAAGATTTTTCTCCATTATTTGGAGCTAAGTAGTTTCTTCCAAAACTCAGTGTTGTTTCACAGAACCTTGGGATATACTTACTTAAAATATCATATCAAAAGTGTCTTTTTGGTCAAAACATAGATGTGCATAATTATAATTTACTTATATTTAAGCGTAAGTTTTTAAACAAAAGAGCGAAAAACATTCTCATTTGGTTTCATTTTAATGCTATTTTATTCACATCTCAAATAAGCAAACTAATAATCTAAGTAACTTGACCAGTTAAGACAGTTTTTTTTTTCTGCCAAAGCAGTCTCATGTTCTCACTACCAGATCTGAATATAATTCTGGCCAATATTTTATATATATATATATGTCTGTGTGCCTTTTCTTCTTTTACATGTTAATTAAGTATAAACTTAATCTTGCTATAAAGCCTAGATGCCTATCATGGCATGCACTTACAAAAAACTGAAGATAGGTTATTTTTTATGAAAGAATCAACATTAATTTTTATTTGCTTCAATTTTTTTGATCATCAAAAGTAGAAAGAAACATTATGCACTTATAATTTTCTAGATCTTTTGCCAGAGGACTTTTATAGAGTGATTAGTTTTCAAAGAATTCTTTAAGGTATAAAGTACTGATATCTTTTTTTTATAGAGAAGCAAAAGGTTTAGAGAGAATAAGAAAGTTCATTTAAAATAATATAGAACTACAATGTGAACATTCAGATTGGCTATCCCAAATGAATTTGATTCTAATAACCAAATACCTCTAACATAAACACTTATTAGCATCCTGTATATATATAGATGAGACACTTTACTTACTGAAGAATAGCTGCTAAAGAAATTAATCTATCAGATCTATAACTTGTTTCTTTGGGTAACTTGACCACAGATAGAAAACATAAACAACCGTATAATCCCTCTACTGGATGTGAATTCTCCAATTCAAGACAAAGTTTGTCATATTCCTGTATTAAGTTCATTAGATTGATGGTTAAGCCTTCAAATACCATTTATTGATTTGTCTTTTTGTCCCTGGTTATTAGATTCCAGAATCCAGGCTTCCTTATCGCATTAGTCAAATATTATTGTCAAAATATCTGATATACTTCTGGCTAATGTCAGGTGTTCTCTATGTTCTCCATTTCTTATCACAGGTTAGAAATACATTGGATTCTATTCTATTATATTCTTTCATAAATCTTAAATGCTCATTTAAATTTTTTCTCAATTAACATTTCTTGATTTACTTGTTTATTTTCAGGAATCTTAGTTTCTGTCTTATTTGCTTTCTCCTTACTGGGACAAAATACCCAACATACAAAGTTAATAGAGGAAAGATTTATTTCAGCTCACAGGTTATAAAGGTTTCAGTCTATAGATGGTCGGCTCCAAGGCGGGGTGGCATGGAATAGAGGTATTGCAGAAGACAAACAGTCCATGGCAGAGCGGGTGGGAGGCAGTAAACAATAAGCTTCCCTTTCCCTTTTGTCCTACCTAGGATATAAAATTTTTGGGTGGTGCCACTCCCACCCAGAGTGGGCCTTCCAGTTAGCCACACCCAGAACTATAATAAACCATTTAGCAGACTAATCCAGTAGAGTGTACACTTAATCACAGTATCACATACTCTAGAACCAGTTACTTTTGAGAAACCCACCTATCAGTGCATAAAGATTTGAGAGAGGGGCTCTAGGTACAAGCCATAGCAATTACCATACTTGTTCCATGACTTGGAGATTCCTGCATTCCTTAATTTTCCAGTCTGCACAGCTCTTTTTATTTTTCATTTCTTAGCTTTGAAATAAAAAGTCATTAAACCTCAAGAGGAAGTAACAGAGATATTCAGGCTTTCATTATTAAGTCAAGAAAACAAATCATTTTATATGTTGGGAACTCTGATATACCAGCATAAAAGAAAGGAATTTTTAAATTTCATTTTTTAAAGTTTTTCCTGGTAGGAAATGAAAAAGAATGACTTTACTTATGCAGTTTGTATATTCACCAGTCTTTAAGGTGATGTGCAATTTTAATTGCACAAGAGAAACAATGCAATAATAGCCTCTTTGTAGGGAAATGACAGCAGTGTTAGTACCTTTCAGTGCTGAAGTGCTTCAGATGAAACATTCATTGCTGCTCAGGGAGATATTTACCCTGAAAGAAGCTGTGATAAAGACTGCCATTGCTTTTAAAGACCTACCTAGAAATCCAACTTCTAAAACACTTCTAGAGGAAGAGTGGGAAAGAACCCAACAGAAGTAGGGAAAGATAATATTTCCTACTTAAGGAAACAATCGTGTTCATGAATATAGATTTACTGTCTTCATGCATTTGTTTACTGAGACTTTAGTTTCTAAAGTAATTTCTTTATCCCAGTGTGTCCTGCTTAGACATCAATCCTTCTTCAATTTCTCTCCTTCAAATCACTGCAAATTCTCTCCCTCAGTTATTCATTCCTCTAGGATCACTCCAAGGAATTGGGACTATAAATACGAGCGAAACCTAAACTCTGTCCTACCAAAGTTTTCACTGTTTGTAGGAGGAGAAAAATAAATGAAATGTAATACTCATCAGTTTGTTTTAGAGGAGTGTTCATAAAGACAATGAGCTCAAAGGGTGTTCATCATCTCTGAAGTAGCAAGGTATCATGTAGAGAGTAGCTGGTGTATTGTTATTTCTAATGTGGTCTATTGGGCTGTCTGGGAGAATGGCTACAAACTCTAAGCCTTCCCCAAGAAGGCTTCAGAAGAATCCCCACCATGAGTATTTTCTCTGTGCCTATTACTGGATGCTGTTATCCTAGCTGATGGGCTAGTGCCTTGTTGCCTAAATCTTGATCAGGTGTTCCTCTCGAGGAAGTTCACTTATACTGATAGGTATCCTGTGATGCTGTCTGACTCATATCCCATGTTTCTTCCATGATTTCAACTCTATAATAGAGCTCTGACTGGGAAAGAAGTTGAGTTCAGGTGAGACACAGAAGAGGCAGCACTGACCATGTTTATAGCAGCTCAGTTTGTGATTGCTAAATCTTAGAAACAACCAAAATTCCCCTTAACTGGAGACTAGAGAAAGAAGATGTGCTCCAGGCGCACGCCACAAGGGTGCCCAGGGACTGAGTATAACAGCGGGAAGAGCTGCAGAGATGGTGCTTGTTGCCATTGCATCTGCCCTGGGATTGGAGCTTGCTGACATCCAGGCCCATGCCAGAAGAGCACCCAGGGACTCATACAACAGTGGGCAGCGCTGTGGAGGTGGTGATCGGTGCCATTGCAGTGGTTCCAGAGTTAGAGCCTGCTGACCTCCAGGTCCATACAGGAAGAATGCCACGAACTAAGTATAACAGAGGGCACAGCCAGGGAAACAGCAGCCCACACCATCGCAGCCAAGGAAGGCCAGAGCCTGACTTTCTCCACATCAACTGCAGAAGCACATCCAGGGACTCTGTATTGGTAAGTAGGTGGGCCTGTTCCAAAATCAGCCAGTACCATTGCAGCTGCACAGGGCCTGCAGCCTACTGGCCTCCAGGTCTGCTGCATAAGTGAGCCCAGGGACTCTGTATTGGTGAGCAGGTGGGCCCATTGGAACCTCAGGCAGTGCCATTGTACCAGTGCAGGAGCCAGAGCCTTCCTGCCTCTAGGCAAACAGAAGAAGGTGTTCTGACCATATTGTGTGAGTGCCTCATATGGTGTGCCAGAACTAGGGGTTTTTCTTTAGGTCCCAATAAAGACTGTAAAGAGCAACCCAGGAAACACTGATATTCTAAGGTTCCTATATATTAGGAGGAAAGAGACTTGTAAAAAACATCGTCAGAAAACAGGGCAGGTACAAAGCCATAAACAATAGCAATGACAAAAACTCAGAGATGAGGAAACACTCAAAGTCTCAGAGACAAAGATCCTCACCTCAAGGTAACCCAGGGGGAAGGGAAATAGAGAAGTGTGAAGCCCAGTCTCCAGGGTCCTCAGAAATGGTAACCAAAGCAGATCTAGTAAAATGGAAATCAGAA
>PVIR01040625.1:0-13247 GCA_004026965.1 Petromus typicus | reverse complement strand
GGAGGGAGGGCAGGGTTATGGGAAAAAATTAGAATTAATTTGTCTCATATACTGGTACAAATTCTCATTGTTGAATGCAATCATGATGTATATATGTAATGTACCAATAAAAATTTCAATTAAAAAAAATAAAACATATTCAGGGGTCAATTGATAGTTGTGTCTACCTTGACAAAGAAAGTTTTCAACTTGATAATCTAAACTCATATCTTGAGAAAGTAGGAAAAGGAGAATGAACTAAACTCAATATTATCAGAACAAATGAAATCATAAAGATTAATATATAAATAAATAAATTAGAAAAATAGAATTTTAACAAAACTGCAGTATAGTTTTTTTTTTAAAAAAAAGATCAACAAAACTGATAAATCACTAATTAGACAAGGAAGAAGAGAGTTTGAAAATAAATAAAATCCCATATGATAGAGCATTACTTATGTACTTTGAGTATATTTCTTCTCCAAATGAAAAGAACTATAATTATGTCAATAAATTATATAACCTAAATTCAATGGAAAGGTTTCATGAAATGAACAAATTATCTAAACTCAAGGGGAAATGAAAAAATCTCAACAGAACTATACTGAATAATAAGATTGAATTGGTAAACATACTCCTGCTAATGAAGAGTTCCAGAGTCAGATAGTATCACTGGTGACTTTTATCAGTGTCTGAAGAGTACATCAACCAAACCTTCTCAAACTCTTCCAAGAAAAAGAGCATGAACATAATTTTTAACTTGTTGTATAAAGTCTTTTATTAAACCAAATAAAGACAGTATAAGAACACAAAATTATAGGGTAATGTCGCTATGATAATGAATCAAAACTCCTCCACAAACGAGTAGAATAATGAATTTATTGGGATCAACTTTTATAAATCAGTGCATGGACATCTAACAAGAACAGCACAGAAAAGAAATGGAGTAATTATGTTTATAATAACATCTAAGTAATAAAATACCTATAAATACATTTTTAAAAATAGATGAAAACCTTTTATATTAAAGCCCATAAGACAATGCACAGGGAAATTAATAAGAATTAAATAAATGGAAATATTCCCAGTAGTCATGAGTAGGAAGATTTAATATTATTTGGGTGGTAACACTGTCCAAAGTGATCTTAAGTTAGATGCAATCCATATCAAAGTCAGGAAAAGCCCTCAGTGACCACTAATAATTTTTCATGGCACTAAAGGTTTCTATATTCTGGACATTCACAGTAATGAAATTGTACAATAGATGGCCTTTTATAATGGGGATCCTTGGAGTGGTAATCATTAAACCTAACGGAAGGGTGAGTTAAAAAAGCATAATGGATTCTCATAAGGCCACTTACTGATATTGCTAAATACTTTACCTAAAAAGCATATATAGCCATTGTTATGGGGTATAATATCTAAATGTTCCCCAAAGTCCCAATGGCCCATGGTAGGGATTGGGATCATGGATGTGTGATTCTGGATAGTTAAGAGGGTTGTTGGGAGAAGAAGCATGGTGGGGAGGAGATGGGTCACGGCAGGCACGGGCGAGATATATATGTGTCCTTTCTGCCTTGAGCATGCCTTGATTCCTGGCTGCCATAGCATGAACTGTCACTCCTTGACCACATCACTCTGCATTGGAGCCAGCCAACTATACACTGAAATCTTTATAAATTGTGAGACAAAATAAACCTTCTCTCCTTTAAATTGTGAATGTCAGGTATTTTGTCTCATCAACGAGAAGTGTCTAAGACAGTCATAATATATTTCTTATTATTACAATAATGATTTATATTAGAAAGTATATCTACCATGTTGAAGAAATAATGGAGAACACCTACACAACAATCTTAATACATGCAGACCAATTTAGTAAAACTCAATATCTATTTGGTGAAATTAGGAAAATATGAGAAATTGTGCAGTTTTGAAAGCCTACATTAGTCTGATTGTGAAAATCTAAAGTTTTTCCTCTACAGAAACAGAAAAAGGAATAGATCATTTGCATTGTATTATAGCTGGAGCCAATAATAAACAGCATAGTCACTAGAAAGAAAGAAGAAATGAAGTTTGAAAGATTGAACATGTGTGAGATAAAAATGAACTTGATTTTAACTTATCTGTCAAAAGTTAATTTAAGATAGAACATAGATTTTGAAATAAAATTATCATAATCTAAGCAGCCCCATTCCTAGGACAAACAAGAACATATAGGCATAAAAATCCTGTGCAAGAATAATGATATTACCTCCTTTTTTACTAGAAAAGTACTGAAAAAATAGCCATCATTCAGCCACAGAGAATGGATGAATGAATTGTGGCGTGTACATGCAACAAAAAGCTAGTTAGTAATTAAGGGAAACAATGTACTGGTCCATGGAACAATGCAAGTGAGTATCACAGATGCAGGACTAAGTCAGAGAAGTTATATACAAAGAGTATGTATTTAAATGAAATTCTAGTGTGGGTAAAGACAACCTGTTAAAGAAACAATCAGGACATTGACTGCCTGAGGCTAAGTGTGGGCTGACTGGCAAGGGGCCAACTGACTTTCTAGAATGTTGAAAATATTCAGTATCTTGAAAACAGAGTGGGTGACGATGTTGTCTGCATTTGTCAAAAATTATGAATTGTATACTTTGTGAGTGTCTCTATTTACATTAACTGTAAATAATACATAAATTATCAAATTACATCTCTTTATAGGAATTGCTTCTTATAAAATACTAATGACAAGAAACAGCTTTAAAATAATAAAAATGGAAATAGAAGAGCTAAAACCAACAATAAATAACTTGTGAGAAAATAATATGAAATCCTCTAGGTATAAAACCAAATGAGTCATGAAGAAATAGGGGATGGAGGGCTGAAGGGAGAGCAAGGGAATGGGGAAAAATAAGAATTGAGATATATCATGAACAAGTACAATTCTCAGTGGCGTGAATGTGACCATAATGTAAATCTATCAATAAACTCAATTAAAAAAGAAAATAGGGATAAATAGGAATTAAAAATGTACATAACCAATTCATATGATCCAACATCTTACTTAATAGTTTGAAATGAATAAACCAAGAAAATGGAAAAAATTGAATTTATCAAAATAGTAATACACATTTTGAACCTGAAGCAGCAGGAGTCTTCAAAATTATCCCAGTCTACTGTGGGAGACAAGGGAAGAACAAGTGTCTATCATATTTACATAGAAGTGATTACTAGTGTAATTGATTTAATACATTTTAAGGTGCTTCTTCTTTGTTGGACTAGAACTGATCATGTAGACAGGATACTGCTGCATGCTGTTAATATGTTTTGAGTGTTCTTGTGTGGTGGACTTTACATTTTTTGAATGTTAACATGCAAAATTTTAAGTCCTAGAATCAAAGTAGCCCATCCAACTTTTAATCTTTTTCTTTGTTCAAGTCTATTTTTGTTGGCCATATTTATGTTTACTATGACTTATATTAAAATGTGGAGCCAAATCATCACATTGTCGTCTCATCTGTAAGAATTGGGAAAGATCTTAGCTTTTCAAATACTCTGAATTGGAAAGACTATTTAAAAATGTAAATCATCTGTATTAAGATCAATATCATCTATTGGAAATGCAACAAAGCAGAACTGTGGTTAAATGTCAAAGAATTTCTGGATGGAAGCACATAAAAGCATTCTACTGCTGCTGGTGAAAACTATAGTATAACTCGTTTAACAATCTCAAGCAGGCAAGTGACTTTATTCCCTAGGGCTGTCATAACCAAGTACCAGAAACCAGGTGGCATAAACAAAAGAAGTTAGTTTTTTCCCAGTTCTCATTGATGGAAGTCCAAGACCGCTGTGTAAGTAGTTTTCTCCTTAAAGCTCTTTTTCTTGGTTTGTAAGTAGAGACTTGTCTCAGTGCCTTCACACAGTCTTCCCTCTGTGTATGTCCCTGCTCTAGTATTCTTCCTACAAAGACATCAGTCAAGCTGGAATAAAACTCACACACTCAAATTCATTTTAACTTAAGTTAAATTCCCTGTTACCAAACACAGTCACATTCTTCAATATTGAGAGTTAAGACTTCAACATATGAATTTCATAGGCAACACAATTCAGTTTCTTTGCTTTGTTTTGTTTTGTTTTTTTGAGTGAAGGTCTCGATTTGTAGTTCAGGCTGGCCCTGAGCTTAGCCTCAAACTCACAGAAACCTTTCTGCCTCTGCCTCCTTTATAGGCATGAGCCATCGTGCCAGGCACTGTGGTATGTGGTACTGGTTACTGGTGGGCATGAGTCTCTGTGCCCAATATTGTTGCATGTGGCTATTGGGGATGAAATATGGGCCCTTGTGCTTACAAGACAGGTGCTGGAACCACTGAGCTAAATCCCCATCCCCTCAATTTGGTTTATAACCTTGCCCCCATTCATGTCTCTCTTGTATGCAGAGTACATACATTCTGTTCTAATAGTCTAGAATATTTAACACAGTGTAATATCAGTACTAAATTCAAATCTCATCTAAATATCACCTAAGCAAGTATGAGTAACACCGGAAATATGACCCATCAAGAAGCAAAATGCATCAATTGCAAACTTGTGAAACCAGAAAATGTCTGCACTTCCAAAATAAAATTATATAAATGAAGTAAAATAAATATTCTTGGACCAAAAGAAAGAAACCAGTAATAAGAAATGGGTGATGGGTCCCCTGTAGTATTGGACCCTAGCAAGGTAAATTCTACTGCACTTCAGAATTCAGAGAGATTTCCTTTAGCTCTATCCTCTATCACCCAGGATCACCAGAGCTCCTGGCCTTCTCTCACCAGGCTGAAAACCATTTCTGCTCCACCTTGGGCAATATCTGACACCTCTGACGCCCAAGAGAACATTTCCTCCCTGGCCTATTTTCTAAATCTGTGGTGGCAGGTACTCTTGCTGACTGCTGGACCACCAGGAGTCATTCTTTCCTTTTTTTGAAAAATAACACATCTTCACAGCTGACTACTTCTATGCCCCATTTGTAGAATCCAAGGAGTCTACTTCTTTCATTTTATCTCATTTGTGTCACCTTCAACCAAGCTGGTACTTTTGCTGACATAACCCCATCTGTACTCCTGGCTTCTGCTGTTATGGCTCATTGTATCTACACACCACGTACCTGTAATAATTATCAAGTAGTTGTTTAACAGCAGCACCCTTGGGTTTCTCTCCAGGTATGCTTTTTCATCTTTTCCAATATGAAAAGGCTGACAGTTTTTCAAATCTCCAAATGCTGTTTATTTGTATTTGTCAGTTACTTAAATTCATCACTTTCTATTCATATTTCACTATAAGTTGCAAATAGAAACCAGAATGTGCCTTAAATCTGCTTGGCTAAATATCTTTGCTTACAAGTTCTACTTTCCACAAAATGCGACAATGCAATTTGTCAAATTCTTCCCCCACTTTATAACAAGGACCACATTTTCTACAGTTTTCAACAACGTGTTCATGTTTCCATTTGAGACTTCTCCAAGAGCATCTTTAACATAAGTATTTTAGAGTCTTTAAGGCAATCTGGGCCTTTAAAAAAATATCACTCACTGCATCAGAGTCCAACCATATGATCATATTTTATTTTAACTATCTCTGTAATGGTCCAATCTCTGAATACTATCTCATTCTAAGAAATGAAGTTTAGGATTAAACATACACATTTGAAGGAGAAAATTGTTGGGCTTTGGTACAGGCCAAGGGCTGACTGGATAGTCAGTGACTCCACTCTACATTGATATTAAACTTTGTGTTTAACTCCTATGTCATTTGTCATTCATCACACAACTTACTGGTTATATACCAACCTTTATTACTTGCTAGTACTTTCAAGCATTATCCTTCAATGGCATTGCAGTTTTCTTATCTTATCAGGGCAATAAATTTGAATAACATCTGATTAAAAGTATTTTGGTAGAATGGTTGTCATATCATATCACTTCTCTAATGGAGGATCAAGCACATTATAACTTTTTTACCTATTGAATTAAAATCAATCAAAAATATTAATTAGTCATGCTATAGTTTTTTGGGATTAGAGCATCAACAAAGTAAAATCTATCACTTTGTGAAAATTAATATTTTATTTCTCCAGATAAGTAAATGTAAGCAAGTAAATGTGAAAGTAATCACACCTGGTATTAAACAAAGAAAAACAGATGAGATTAGGTGTGTTCAGAGTGGTGTGACTGTAGACAACACAAAGGAAAACATCAACACAGATAAGCACATAATTCAACTAGCCAGAAATAAAGAATTGCTAAAAGGTTTAATCAAATAATGAATATCTAAATACTTTGAACTCAAAATGAGTTGTGCTGTAATTTGTTATGGTGCGATGTGTTTTTCTTCTATCTGATTTTAATGGACAAAATAGCTGGAAAAGGCCCTGTGTTCATCCTTCAAAGGTGCCATGCTCATGCTTTTGCGTATGTCTCTTTTCCTGCTTTCACTTGGCCTGAACTCGCTGTGCTGAGCCTGTTCCTTTTCCCGTCTTTAATAAAACTTCTCAAAAAATAAAGTAAAACAGTAAAACAGAAGGATCATTTTCCTGTGAATGAAAAGGTGGACATTATTTTCTTTTCCCCATCTAGTTTCTATTACTCTGGTTTCATGATACTATTGCAGAAATGTATGTAAGTATTTGCTTCTTCAAGTTTTCATACCTATCTAAACATACCCTTTCTTTTTCTTGGTTTTTTTTTTTTTTTTTTTTTTTGTGGTACTTGGAATAGAATTCGGGCCCTTGTACTTTCAACATAGGCATGGTACCCTTCACACTAAATCCCTGGCCCTGGTCATTTCTTTTTAATAACTTTGGTTTTTCTCCTTTGATACTTGGTACCTGGAGAAAGTCATCAAAGAATTACATTCATTTATTGTATTTTTTTTTTTTTTTTGAGACAGGGTCTCACTTTGTAGTTCAGGCTGGCCCTGAGCTCAGCCTCAAACTCACATCACAGCAATCTTCTTGCCTCTGCCTCCCGAGTGCTGGGATTACAGGCGAGAGTCACCATGCCCACCACTGTGGTACGTGGTATGTGGTACTGATTGCTACTGGGCATGAGTCTCCATGCCCAATATAGTATGTGATTATTGGGGGATCGAACCTGGGTCCTTGTGCTTGCAAGACAGGTACCAGAACCACTGAGCTAAAATCCTGGCCCCAAATTTATTATATTTTTCAAAAACAAGATGAATCAAACCCTTTCATAATCCAGGGGTCACAAATTCCTATTTTAAAAATGGGATAAGTTACAGACTGACCCTAAACCTCTCTCCCACTGCCCACTGTATTCAGTGCTTATTAAGCAGAAAGATGCTCCAGGTAAACTAGAAAAATCAGCCTATATTCTTTTAGAAAACTTAGGAAAAATAGAAGCTGCATTGCTCCAGGAAGCCATCAAGAGTATGATAGTATCCAGGGAGCTAAATTGATAAGTGGTGTTGGGAGGGCCAAAAGCATTTCAAAGCTCTGGGTCTAAGATATAAATGTGAAATGTCTTGTCAAGTTCAGAATAAATCCAGTAATAAACAGGGTAGCTAAATGTTAAACCTTATTGTGTAAATATTTCTTAAGCTGACTTTAAAAAAGAATCCCAAATGAGTAAGCAAGATTCTGAAAGTTGTCTTATTTGGCTTATTTTGGTATTGAGAGACAGGTCATTCAGCTTGAAGGGCTTTTATCTTAGTTCACACTTAAAATTGGGTAATTAGGAAGCTTTTTCTATAGTTAGAAACTACAAATAGTGAACCACTAACAGCAATGAGAATGTAAAAATGGAATTTCTCACATTGCAAAAAGTGAAATTGAGGAGAAGATGGGCCCTTAATTCCTGCAGCCTTTGTTCCTGTGTGGGGTGGGGAGAGGGATGCATTTCACTTGTAATGGCAGTTCACACTGGATGGTGGTCAGTAGAGGAATTAATTAAATGAGACCTTGCAGAACTCACTTCATTTTTCATAACGCATCTAATTTTTCTTGCATTGTGCACTGGCCTACATACAGAGAACATAAATTAGCTTGGTGAAGGAGCACTGTGCAGCTGTCTAGAAGCTCTTCCATCTTATGGAGGTTGTATTGCCATCACCTCACTGTATGTTCAATGAGGAGGGGGAAGGGCAGGCAGAAGGGAAAACTTCCTAAGGCACCTACTCACTTCAGCTCTTTAATTGTACCTTGCTTGTCCTCCCCTCCCTGAAGCATTTAAAAGGAAAGTTATCAGCTGTCCCTGAACCAGCCACCTGTTTCCTTGGCAACCCTTATCAAGCTGTACCAGGCCTGGGCTGCTGGGGAGTATCTTGAACCCTGTCATGGATAAAGGGCTTCAGATTGTTACCATCTGGTATAGTGAATTCACAAAATGGCAGACAAGCTGTGAGTTAGATTGTGCACATTTTCTGTGGTAGAAGGAGATGTACTGTGGTATATAAAGATGTTCAGCATGAAAGGTAGAAAAAAATTCATTTCACAGCAAAAACAGCAAAAAAACCTCCTGATTTCCTTTCAAACTGATAGGTGATTTTATTGCAATATCTGTCTCTTATTCTGATCAGCAATGTGCTGTTCAGCTCTGTCTTCTCATATCCATGTCTAGGTTTGTGTGTGTCATGTCTAACCACTTCCCTTGGGTTCACTGATGGTTCAGGTGTTTAAGATGAAAGGGGCACCGCTGATTGCCTACTCCAACATACTATAACATTTCTCCCTTAATTCCTGTTGCAGCTCCCACTTAAAAGCTTCAGACCACTTGTTTGCTTCACCTTCTCTTCTGTGGTATAGTGATTCTATACTCTTTTCCAGTGACTGCCTTAGGAGATGGTTGTGTAATCCAATGCTGAGAAAACAGAAGTCCACTAAATTGTTTGAGAATGGTGTGTTGATGGAAGAGATAAAGAATCATGCTGTTTCTATATCAGTGGCTGGGGCACTGTGGTTTGGATGTGTCTCACAGAGTTCTTGAGATAGAAGCTTGGATGCCAGTGTGGCAGTGTTGAGAGGTGGTGGACATTTAAGAGGTGGAGAATAGGTCTTTCAGGAGGATTAATGGAGTTCATTCTGACTCCCCTAGAAGACTTGCAAGACCACACTGTTAGAAGGAATCTGTGACCTTGTTCTCTTGCTTTCTCCTTTCTCTTTCCTTGTGTCCATCAAAATTCTTTTAAGTTAAAAATTAACCAGTTTGTATGCTCTTTTTGAAATTTTGTATCCTCAACACACACTAAATATTTTGAATCTTTTTTATATCTAGCCCTAATTTTTCTTCTTCAACAAACTTTACTCAGATTTTAAAATCATCCAGTCCATGCATGTTCATTCTGCTACACATTGTGTGGAGTTGTTGGTCTACACTCTTTGGGATAGAATAGTTTGTTATGTTGGTTTAAATTCAGTTAGTTCCTAAAAGTGATTTTGCTCAGTAGAGAAGATTTCATATGCAGTTAAGAAGCAGGAATAGTAGGAGAAGTTGGACCCTACTGTGGGCTGTGAGAGATGGAAGGACACCATGCAGACACTGGGACTTGGGGAGCAGAGAAACAAAGACCCAGCATTGCAAACTACAAATAATTATTATACCAAAAAGATAATAAGTGAGAGGACCACACCTTTACTCTTTTTATTAGAAGGCAAAAGACTTTTTTGGGGGTTGGTAAATGAAGAAATAAACACATGATTGTCGTTGGTATCTGCTCAGGATGTGTTCCTCGAGCCACTTGAGCTACCATAATCTACAGATGCTCAAGTCTCTTACACAGAATGGTCCAATATTTTTATCCAACCTACTCTCATCCTCCAATCTACTTTAAATCTTTGGATTGCCTGTAATACAAAACAATATAAATATAGTTGTTATTCTGCTGTGTTTAGGGAATAATGGTCAAGAAAAGCCTGGACTTATTTAGTCTATGAATAAAATTTTTGCTAACACTTTCAGCATCTGAGTGATTGAGTCCATGAATGTTAAAATCCCAGGATGTGGAGGGTCGGCTCTCTAAGCTTATTATATTTAGAGTAAAACTCCTGATATTTAAGAGAACTCAAGGTGATCCCTACTCCAATACTTGTGCTTTAAAATAAAGCCTAAAGAAAGCTACCCAATAAGACTCAGAATTCTATGATGTGTATATGTAATGTACCAACAAAGATTAAAAAATTTTTAAAAAAAGACTCAGAATTCTAGAAGTCTTACATTTAGAAGAGGGCTATGGAGAGAGTAGGAAAATTTACATTGGCAACCTGTTTTATTCTTGAATGTGCACATGTGGCAAGGATCACAATGTTATGGGGGAAAAAACCACAGCTGATATTGTACAAACATATAAAAACAAAAACACTAATTGTGGAGGAATCCTGGTTTTCTTAGCAAAGGGAATTAAAATCTAATTAGACTATATGGAAAGGCCTTTTTTAAGGAAAATAAGAATGGATAAAATAAAAAGAATGAATTAGTTTGAATGAACAGTGATTAAAATAAAATTTCAAAAATGAAAAGAATTAAAAAAGAAGTTCTTTTTAAATATAATATTACAAGTTTCCCAGGATGTAGAGCAAAAAATATAAAAAGACAAGATAATTAGAAGGTAAAAATAGAGCTACAAGATCAAACCAGGAGTTGCAGTGTCAGAGAGTTGGTAGGTTTAGAGAGGAAACACTTAGCAAAGGAGGGCAAGAAATTATCCAGAAAATAATAGGGAGCAAGATCTTAGAGTTGAAAAAGGACAGTAAGTTTCAGAGCAAGAAAAATTTAAAAACCTCATACCTGGAAAGCAATTGGGAATTTAGATATGAAAATTAGGACCCCTCATGACAGATACTCAAGGAAAAAGTGTTAGATTAATTTTCACGTTAGGAAATCTTGGACATTTGACATGAGATATTCTTCTGTCGAGAAGGGAAATGATTTATTTAGAAGCTAAATATACCAAAACCCCAGATCAAAAACAAAATCCTGATACTATGTAAGATCATCATAAGAATGAAAGATTAACTATGAGCTTACACAGAGATCATCAATATCATGACTGAGAAAAGACAATATAACTACTGTTTAAATTCAGAAAAGCAGTAAGTAGTATAACTAAAGGTATTATCCACTAAATCCCTTGAAAGAATTTAAAGGAATTTTCTGGAAAACTCCAAGTGTGTCAAAGAGAAGTTTACTATATTCTAGCATTTCCAGATCATGAAACATATGACTTGGATGGCTCTGAATCACTAATGCTGTCTAACTCCTGAACAGATTTATTCACCAATATCTTAGAGATTGATTATTTTCCATTTAAAAATATTTATTTAAAAAATTTATGTAATATGTGACACTCAAGTGAATATATGATAGGTATTTATACTATATATCGTTAAATGAATAGATAAGCTATGAGCCATAAAAAAATAACGCTGATACAGTGACAGACAATGGAAAAGCCAAAATAAGAGCTACTGATGTGATGTAAAGACTGTGAAAGTTTCTCTTCTACAATGTGTCTTCTCTTCTTGCTTGTATTTTTATGATACTCTATGCAGCCCCAGGCCTGGCACACACCAGGTAAACATTCTACCATTGAACCACTGCCCTAACCCTGGGATTATCATTTAAAAAATACCTTTACTTCATGTATTTTTAACTTGTAATTGGTTTTGCACTTTATAAAAATATTATTCTCTCCATCTATTTTCCTAACTTCTATTTTTTGTCACTCAGTTTTACATTTGTAAGATTTTCTGGAAAGATTCAACTATTTTAAACTTTGTCAGCCATATGGTTACAGTTGCAAATAAGCACCTTTGCTGGCTTTGTAGGAAAGCAGACAGACAGTGCATAAATAACTGGGCATGACATCTCTTCATAGAAACACAGAGCTAAGGAATTGGCTTGTGGGATTTACCTTCAGTGGGGTGGAAGACACAGATGACAGGAAAGTCTGCCTTGTTGAATGGAGTGGTTCCAGAGGCAACATAGGCTGAGCCCAGTAAATGTTCCTGAATGAATGAATAAACATACACACATAATCATATTGGTGACATGCTTCTGTGAATAATTCTTGAAGATAAATTGTTAGTAGGATGGTTGAGACAAAGACTATATAGTGGTAAAGTATATTTCCAAGGTTTTCCTTTCTTCTTAAAAGTGGACAAAGCCATATACAATGTGCTCATTTCTCTTATACTATTATCAGAATTAGATACTACCAATTTCTGTTACCTCTGGGTCCCTAATTTGTGTATGGTTCTGGGGAATGAACTTGGGTCTTAAGCATGCTAAGCAAATGTTCTACCACTAAGCCAAATCCATTAAAAGGAAAATGATCTAATCAGACACAGATCACTTACCATTGATGGCAGAAGAGATACGTGAAAAAGCTTTTTTTCTGATTATTTGATGCTACAACTAGAGAAAAATCAGGCTTGTCATCAGCACTACCATCAACATCATCATCATCATCATTTTCTTCTTTTTATTATTATTCTGCTGCTGCTTCTTTTTCTCTGATAGGACAGTTTAAAATTTCATGTATACAAATTCATAACTGACATTTTTAATTGTTGGCTTTACAGTAATTTTCCAGAATGTTCTCCATATTATTATTTTTATTAATGCTATATTATTTGCTATTGAAAAGAGAACATTTTCATCTAAAGCATTTATAGTGTCTTATAATTTAGATCATTAAGCCATTTAAAAATCAAACAGTCTGCTATTAAATTTTAGTATGTGCTTGGTTTAATTTATTGGTATACAAGGATTTCTGATTTTTAAATTCCCATTTATTCATTATCTTGATATCTGAATTTATTTAGAAAACATAATTAGTAGTTTATAAATCACATAATGCACATTTGAATGTGTTTACATGCATGATTCCATCTGTATAACTTTTATCTTCATACAAAAGTGTCAATAGTTTAGTTATAAAAGTTAAGCATGCATAATCTCAAAATCCAATATATGAAAGGCTTCAGTATTTGAAAATTTGGAGCTCTGATGTGATACCATAAGTGTAAGTTCCAATTTGCTTCATGTTCATATTATAACAAATACTGCTTAATTAGCTTAGGTTATGTGTATGAGATATGTATTAAACATGAATGAATTTCTTGTTTTGACTTGAGTCTTATCCCCAAGAGACATATATATCTGTGATATAAATATATATACAAATATTTCACACTCTAAAACATATGAAATCATGAATGTTTCTTGTCTCAAGCATATTGGATAAGAGGTATGCCACCTGTAATTACTTTACTGTGT
>PVIR01040624.1:0-13234 GCA_004026965.1 Petromus typicus | reverse complement strand
ACCTCAGTCCCTGGGCGCTCTTCCGGTGTGGGCCTGGAGGCCAGCAAGCTCCAAACCCAGTGCAGATTCAGTGGCACAGTCACCATTTCCCGAACCACCCGCTGCTGAACTCAGTCCCTGGGCGCTCTTCCGGCGTGGGCCTGGAGGCCAGTAAGCTCTACCCCCGGCACAGATTCGGTGACGCAGACTCGGTGCTGCAGTCGCTGTTTCCCGAGCCGCCCACTCATGTTTATAAATTTTAAGTTGAGCCTTAGTTGAAAAAAAACCCAAAGAAACAAAACAAGGAAGCACAGAAAAGTCAAGAGGCCAAAGTTGTGTGAATATAGTAAACATCACTATATAGAGATTGGCATGGCTGTGATCTAACTTTATGAATAAATAGAAGTGGATATGTTGCCTTATAAATAAACATTTACTACTCCAGAATAGACAAAAAGATAAGAGTCCTTCTAGGTAAATAGTTCTATGATGAAACAGAGCAACAAACTAAAATTAGTTCCAAGAGATTGGCAATTTATTTGACACATTAGTAGTTTTTACTGGGATGAAGGTCGTATGCCACCTGCATAAAATATGTGCTTCTCTGAGAGCATTTGAATATATACATATTTGATTTGAATAGTCTAGAGTGTGATTAGCTGTATAAAAATTAATCACAAGGTTATCCTAATTTCAAGTCACTGGTAATGGTAAAATATAAACTACAATACAAAATACCTAACATTCAGTCCTTGAAAATAGGTGTTTGCTTGAAACCTTGATTTCATTTTTCAAACAATAAAACTGAAAAGAATGCAGTGGCCTCAGCATAAAGAAAACTCAGCTCTTATTTATGCATGAGAATACAAATGCACACACAATACCACTTTTACTTCCGGAACTTGAGTCTTAATGCATTTGGTATTTCTGTGACACAGAATGTCTTGCTTGACATTCTTTCAGATGTTTAATCCTCAAACCAAAAATGTTAATAACAATATGGTTGTATTTTGTTTATTTTTGTAAATTATATGTATATATATATGTATATTTTCTGTTTTATTGTTTGAAATATGAAATCAATGTTTCAAGCAAACACCTATTTTCAAGGACTGAATGTTAGGTATTTTGTATTGCAGTTTATATTTTACCATTACCAGTGATTTTAAATTAAGATAACCTTGATATAGATATATGTGTGTGTGTGTGTGTGTGTGTATATATATATATATATATATATATATATATATATATATTCCAAAATGAGTATATTTGTGTGTGTGTGTGTGTGTGTGTGTGTGTGTGTGTGTACAAGAGTGTAGGCACATCAATGAAGTGCTGATATATTGACTGGTGGAGGACCTCCTAGACCAAATGAATACCCTGATGCTATCTTCATAAAGCTAGTGCAGTATTACTTATAACAGAGCCAAAGAGTTTTCTCCCTTAGAATATGAAGTTTAGACACAGATAAATAATATCATTGGTGAGTTTACTGTACATATCTGGAAATAAAATCAATGGCATTAAATAACTTACAAAAGGACATATAAGAGGCTAGAAGGGAACTACTAAGTAGCTGAGGAAATTATTATCAGAAATGGACTTTATATAGGATAACTAGAAATCCCATAGAATAGGTTTTTATATCACTAGAACGCAAATGTAAGTTTATTCAATGAGATTTAAAATGACTAGTTTAAAATTACACTATATTTCTAGATGTGTGCATATATGAGTCATAAAACACAAACTGCCAATTTTTTTAATAAGTTGAATTCACTGGTACCTTTTAGGAATACATAATTATCACATTCCTTATTCACAGTTTGTTGAAGGGAGGACAAGACAATGAGAAAAATAAGAATCAAGATATATTATGTATAGGTACAAATAGCCAAAGACATTTTAAACCATTAAAAAAATATGATAAAACTTTTAGAAACCAGACTCTTTAGCCTTGGCTAGTAAGTTATATGTTCTAGATAGAAACTTTAAAATTTTATCATGTAAAGGGCTATGTTCATTTCTTTGGTGATTCAAGTTATGAGTTTCAAGGAATAAAGTGAATTTCAAATTATGAGTCAAGAGGTAGATTATATCAAAACCATAGTTCTTTTAAACTCTTCTTTAATATGAGCTTTTTCAAGACATGTAAAAATGTCATATAATTTTAGGTAATATAATGGATAACTTGGCAGTATGAACTTCAAAATGATGTCTATTAGTTAATGAAATCCTTGTGGTAAAGGAGGAAAATCATTGATTTTCTTCACATAAAAGAACAATTTCATATTGTTCTAATGGTTTTCATATCTTTATTATTTACAGTTGATAAACTAAATTGTGTTGACAAATATAATGTGTCTGTTTTATCTTTAATTTATCATGGTCATTTTGACATTCTTTGGTTCCCTTCTTTCCTGAAAAATACTAGGATTACATTACTTCCCATAGACTAATTCTTTGAACTTCAGCATGACTTTTAGGTCTGAAATTATAAAACTCATACTTTTTTAAAACCACTAATTATAATTATATGTCATATTGGATAGTACAATCATTAAGTTAGTCATAAATTATGTGTATTAAACTTTAGGAAGTGACTATGTTCTTCTACTTGAATGTAGGTACAGCATGTTTGATGTACTAAGTGGTCACATAAAATAATGAAACACCAACTTTTACTACACCATATACTTAGTAATGTACTATTTCCTCAATACTCATTTTGTGTTAAATCTTATTACTTTCTCTTTTATACATATCAGTAAGAACATGTGGTTGGAATGGATAACTAGTTTATTATTGCTTCTCACCGATCTACTCCTAATTGACAAATATTTAATACATATTGAGGGCAAGAGATCATTTATATTATTTAAGTACATTAAAGCATATAGGTGCAATTTAGGTTAAAGTCAAATTAAACTGGTTATCCTATACTTTATCAGAAAATTTTATAGGCTTTTTGTTTCATATTATTCCAGATTTTTAATTGTTATTTTGACACTTGATATTTTCCTTTTTAGGGTTCAATTTTTTCATTTGATTTTATTAGCACATTTTATGGTGTTTTCTCTGAACACACAAAAAGTGATATCTAATATTTCAATTATATTTTAAAGAGGTATTTTGTGATAATTATTACATTTTCCTCACAAAACCTTCTGATATTGATTGAAGAATGTATTTTAAAAATTCTGAAATCAAGTCTGTAGATATTTTCAATTTCCTTATGTCACATGTTCCATTTATAAGAGAGATAAGACCAAAATAAGCTTGGCAGGCTGTCTTGACCATACTTCACAGAAAAGGTTAAATTGTTCTCTATTTGAAATTGAAACTATGAGCATTAGTAATCATACCTTTTATTTGAGCGATGTTCGGATGTATATTTGAAGTACAAAGTGTATCTTACATCTTTTGCTCATAGGCATTGAAATTTTTCTTTTACATTTTCCAAAGCAATACTGTGACTCATTAATTATTATAGGGACATAGAACTTTCAATGCATCTTTTCTGAACTACTTTCTCAAATTATATTTTTTAGTAATTGCTATTTCAAATTATTATGTCAATCTCTCATTTGAAGAGGATAAAGAATAATTAGAATTTATAGATTAGCTCACATAAATATATACTATGAAAATTCCTCACATGTGTTTAAAAAAGGAATTCAATAAAGAAGCACGTATTGATAGAATTTTCTAGCATTTGCTAATAATGCTACATAATGACTATACTGTGCAATCTAAGACTCTGATTAATATTTATCATAAAAAATTTTCCACAGTCATTAATCTCCTCCAAACACTCCCCCTCACTTTGAAACCAACACTCTCTGTGACATTTTGGAAATCCTTTTAAATGTTTTAATTTGTGCTGCTGTGGCTACCTTGATAGCCTGAATCTATTCAACATGTTTAATTTCTATGATTATTTAAACTTAAATATTTTTATGGCCTGTCTTTCCATTACATGAACCTAGCAGACACATTCATTACAATTTTTAACAAACTTCATAATGACACACAAAAAATGGGAGTTCCAGAACATTTCACTAAAGGGCAAGAATAACGGGGATAAAGGAAGGAATATTATTTTAATAGGAAGTAATTGCAAGTGTCTTTCAATGTAAAAAACTTTTAAATTTAGACACTTACTGTATAACACTATTTTTATCTTGTCTCATGCATCAGGGCAATGTTTAGAGATAAAAACAAATGTACAATACATATTTTATTGGTTTTTCAAAATTAAAACCGAATCAAAATTATTGGACAAGTTCAGCACAATACCTGCTTTCATGTACCTTGCTCCTTACAGAGCATACAATATGGAAATTAAATATTCTACACTTATCAAAAAATGGAGATTTTACAACAATGAAAGACGAGTTAATGTGGTTTGACAGCTCCACGGAAGGATAGGAGAAGGGAAGAGGATGGGCAGTCAAACTGAAAGTGCTATTTTTACGGAGGTGAACTTTGAATGTCAAGCTAAGAAAATTAGATTTTATCTTATATGCATTTCAATAGGGCACAACATAATGAAGTCATATTTTCCAAAGATTATTCTGTTAAGCTACATGAGATTTGTATCAATTGCACACCGTTTCTCTGAAGCGTACTGTTTGTAAAGAAATCATGTTGTTATTTCCTATGCAGCTGACATCAAAAGCCACTGCCTGAAACAAAAGAATTGCACTCCAGCTAGAGAAAAATTCTGGCACCTTGCATCTTAGTCTCTCGGTGGTTTATTCCAACTAAATGGTGTTGGAAGCAAGTGATGAGAGGGACACATTGACAAGAGAAGCCACAGGAAAAGAATGTTCTGGGAAAAGTACTTTTGATTACAGTCTTTTCTTTATTTATGTTTTTTTTAATACAACATCCTGTCAATGGAGTTATAAAAGATATTTTTCTTAGTGTATGACACCAATTTTAGGTGAAGGACTGAAAATTGTACCAGAAATTGGGCAAATGTGACACATTTTCTGATGTAGATTTAACAAAGGTATTTTCCCATACTGAACAGATTGAGGGCTCAACCTAGTGATATCAGCAGTAACACTACATAATAGTAGTTTTATATGGTAAACACTCGAGAAGAGAAAAGGAAAAAGACAGCAAAACCAAAATAACATAAAATGTAGAGAATTCACCGTATTTCTAAAATTTAGAAGAGAGCAAATGAGCTCGTGAAACATTTTTTAAAAGAAACAAAACTGGAAGAAATAATTTGGAGAAAATGGTTAGTTTGTATACACCATCAAAATCAAATATATTTCAGGATTCTAAAATTGGAGTACGAAGCTACAATGAAGGAAAATTTGATACAAACAGTCACTATTAAGACAAAAATAGGACAGACTGCAGAAACACTATAAAAACTAAATGAATACTGAAACTCTCATTGAAAGAGGATATATTTGTGTAAAAATTAAGTAAATATGGAGAGTTAATAAAAATTTTAAGGATGCAGCCTATAATAGCAGAGATAAATATGCTATTAGTTATCTATTAATATAGAAAAAGGACTGGGATTTAGTACAAGAAGATAAAAGAAAATATTTGATCACAAGGATAATAATGAAAAATTTTCTGATTGAATTTTAAAATCTGAATTTAAAACATTTAATATATTGAACATTAAATATAATAACAAATCCTGACAAATTAATACTCACACTGACGGTTGTTGAGAGAATATCTTTATGTCATTATTCTTCTTTAATGTACAGTATAAACATTATTAAAATATCAATCCCTGCCATTTGTGTAGATTGTTTCCAGTTTTCCTACTTTTTTATTTTTTTCCTTTCCCTAACCTCCCTTCCTTGTTTCCCTTCTCCCTTGAGTATTTCCTTCTTAGTTCATAATATTTATTATACATTATGTTTCTCACTTACATGTTCAGTTTCTCAAACCTAAGAGACTGTTTAGTATTTGCAAATATGTGTCCTCTTTATTTCACTTAAGAGTATGGCCTCAATATGCATCCATTTGGCTATAAATATTTCTAGTTTATTATTCTTTATATCTAAGTAATACTCCATTTTATTAAAAAATTACATCTCCATCAAGTCACCTGGTGATGCACATGTGAGTTATTTCCATGATTTAGCTGTTACTTAAACATGGTATGCACATATTACTGTGCATATATCACTTAATTCTCTTGGGAAGATGCCCAGCAGAGCAACATCTGGGACAAAAAGTACCTTTAACTCTACATTTGTGAGAAATCTCTATGCTGATTTCTACAATGGTTGAACTGGTTTCTACTTTCATGAACAATGGAACCTGATTCCTTTTTCTCCATAGCCCCTGAATCATTTGTTTTTAGTTGACATCTTTATGGCTGCCATTCTTTCTGGAATGAAGTAGAATCTTAGCATTAATTTGCATTTGTTGAATGGCTAGTGACATCGAATACTTTTCATATTTTATTTATAGATTCAATTTATTCCTCTCAAAATGTATGTTCATTTCAGATGTCCATCTTTTAATTGGGTCATTAAATTTTGGGAGGGTCTGATTTTATTACGTTCTTTATATATTCTAGATAGTAGACTTCTGTTTGAGGAACAACTGAAAATTTATTTTTACCCACAGAGAGGGTTGTTTCTTCTCTGTGTTTATGGTATATCCTACTGTACAGAAGCCTGTTAATATGAATTAAACTCAGTTGTTACTTCTTTGTGCTAATGTACATGCTAGCGAAGTTTTGTTCATGAACTTTTTTCCTATGCCAATTTCTTCAAGAGTTCAATCCAGATTCTCTTCCAGAAGGTTTAGTGTTTCTATTTTAATATTTAGATTGTTAATCCACTTTGATTTTAGTGTAATTCATGATGAGAGATATGAGTCTGATTTTAATGTTTGGTAAACTGAGACCCAGTTTTTCTAGGACAATTTATTAAAAAGGCCATCTTTCTTTTAATGAGGATGTTTGGCGCCTTTGTCAAAGATGACATACTGGCATAATGTGCCTAAAGTTGGTTCTATGGCTTCTAATCTGTTTCATTGAACATCAAGTCTGTTTCTTTGCCAATATGATGCCTGATTTATCACAGTCGCATTGTATTATACCATCAAGTTTGAGATTAAGGTACTTCCTGTAAAACAGCTCTAAGTCCCACAGCTTTCCTGAGACCAGGGCAAGACTGGAAGGCATTGGAATCTCATTTTCTTATGGGTCAAACTGGACATGACTGTTGCATGAGGAAGAGCCTCTAGAGACATCACCTATTTGTCTGTGGACAATGAATAAGTACACCAGTGATATTGGAACATAGACAGAGGCCTTCAGCAGTTTCCTCTGCCCAGTCTACTATATTGAAAAAACACTCATTGAAAGAGTGAGGGAATCCTGTTGACTACAGTCATTGATAGGTTGGTCGAGTCAGTTTCAACTGCAAGTTCTTGGACTCTTACAGAGCTCATTGAGCTTAATTCAGGTATTATAGCCAGAACCTAGACAAGGGATTACAGTTGTCTCCCTGTGACTAATCATTTATAATCTGCATGCTACTGCTGATTTTGTTCGTGTTTTTAGCATTGTTTTGTTGTTGCTGCTGTTGTGATATTTTTTATTTCCTTTTTTCTGACCTGACATTCTTTTACCATTTCTCTGTTCTGCTGTTACTGCATCGGTCCAATTTCGTTTTTTTTACTCCTATCAATGGCTCTCATTTTTACAGAAGAGGAAAAATAGTCTCTTGTTTACTTGCTGCTGCTAGAAATCTCTATTCTTCTCTTGTTCCTTCATCCTCTCTTTTCTTCCAGTCTGAATCAGTACCTAGAAGTTAAAGAGTTTCACTCTTCCTCAATTTCTCTTTTTTTTTCTGTATTATTATAGGAGGGTGAACAAAGTTGCTATTAGTCCTGTGGTTTTTAGTTGGTTCTGTCTTTTTATTTTTATTTATTTATTTTATTTTATTTTAGTTTAGTTTAGTTTAGTTTTTTGAGACAGGGTCTCACATTGTGGTTCAGGCTGGCCCTGAACTCACTATGTAGTCCAGATAGCCTTGAACTTTCAGCAATCTCCCTGCCTCTGCCTCCCAAGTGCTGAGATTATAAGCATGAGCCACCACACATAGCACTGTGTTTATGTGGTATTGGAGACTGAACTCTGGAATTTGTGCTTGCCAGGCAGATACCAGAAGCACCGAGCGAAATCCCTGGCTCAGTTATGTCTCATTTTTGTCCATTTTTTCTCTTTTGTCTTCTAGAATTTATAAGGCTCCCAAGGTCCATATGATCTTTATATTATTTAACTCTATTACTAATCTTTCCCTCTCCTTCTCTCTCTCTCTCTACATCCCCAACTCCAAAATGACGATAATTCCAAACACAACTACTGTATAAATTCAATGCAATCCCAATTGAAATATCAACAGTATATTTTACAGAACTGGAGAAAATAATTTGCAAATTTATCTGGAAATAAAAATGCTAGTTTTCCTTACTTTATACTGTTGTTTTCTTTGATTAATATAAAATATATTGTATCAGTAAAAAGTATGCTAGCATGCATTTAAAATAGCCTCAATTAAAATAAAAACATATCTTATCAATTTACTGTTTTGTTTATTTTTCTGACACGAGCAGAAGAAACTTGAGGGTAGACAATCTTGGGATGCTATGCTGATGCCATGCTGATATCAAAGTCCTCCTCAACCATCATCCATATTTTAGGTCCACCAGTTTTTAGATATGAACCTACTTTCTCTAGTGGTATGATGCTCCTTGTCTCAAATCTAAACACCAAAACTCAAGGCAACAAGCTATGACTCAAGGAAAAAACAAATAATAAAAATTTCATCCCAGTTTGTATCTTTCTCATTCTAAACGTGCTTTCCAAGAAAGCTAACACTATTCCCTCATATTTCATTGACCAGAACTCAGTGCAATTACTATCTATCAGCAAGATATTTCAAAATAGATAGGCTTTAGTTGGTAAATTGGTTTTAATAAGAATAATGGAAAAATTAGTACCTAATAGCATAAGTACTTTAAAAAATTCATGAACATTCAATATTGTTTCTTAGCACTGATATTTATCTCAACTCCTGTTCCTGAATTCACAACATATGGTAAGAATGAGTACTGTCTCACTTCTAAGGTACTAGAGATAATTTGCCTTGTCAGAAAAGAGAATTTCAATGAAGATTTTTAAAACATGGATATATTTTTAAATCATAGAACTAAAGAGCACACAATGTAAAAGTCTGAAGAGATGATTAAAAATTATGATCAGGATTGGAATAATTGAACATTAAAGAGACGATATATGACAGGGAAAATAAATGGAATGTCTTACACATTAAATGGTGTACTCGTTTTCCATTGCTGTGAAAGAAAATACAACAAACTTAGTAACTTAAAACCACATGCTTATTTTTGGTATCTCAGTATCTTTAGGACAGAAGTTAGGGAGTGGGATGATTGTCTGCTGAGGTCCTTGCCATGCTGAAATCAAATTATTTATTGGTACTACATATCATTTAAATCTTTTATTAGTGTATATTCACAGCATGCAATATTTATATTCATTTAGGGTGTCATCACATAACCTGTACTGTTGCTTTTTTTACATTTCACTTCCATCTTTTCTACCTCCCTCACTCCATCTTTTCTCTTTTTCTTCTATAACCTGTGTGTACCCCTCAATTTTATGGGTTATTTAATATTTGCAATGTATAATGATTGAATTTATTGTGGGCAGTTGCTCTATGCACATGACATATGTAATGTTTTTTTGTTTCTGATTCCTTTTAACCATTCTACATCATTCATCTCTTGATACTCGTCTATTATATCACATTAAGAATTTCATTCCTATGGGAAAATCATAGTGTGAAATAATAAAATTTCACTCACATATGGGTGAAATTCATATAACATTTGTGAAACCATATGGTATTTAATCTTGCATATCTGGTTTATTTGGCTTAACATGTCCTCAAAGTGGATCTATTTTCTTTCAAGTGGCTCAAATATATCCTTCTTTCTAAAAGATTAGTATTTCATTGTGTACCAGTACCATGTTTCCTTTACCCATTTTGTCTGCTAATGGACATACAGACTTCTTATAAATTTTAGCTCTTACAAACTGTGCTACCATAAATATTGATATGAATGAATCACCATAAAGTGATGTATTTAATTATCTCAAGGAAGATGCTTAGTAAGGACACACGTTTATTCTTTTGAAGAATCTCTATATGGATTTCATAATGGTTGTACAACATTCCCATGACCAGTGCAGAAAATTTCCTTTTTCTCACAGACTCTTAAGCTTGTTATTTCATTTCTTGATGATTGTCATTCTTTTAAGAGTAAGATAAATTTATGGGGCTGTTATAATTCGCATTTATTTTTTGGCAAGTGATGTTCAACTTTTAGAAATATATTTATTGGCTGGAGATTTAGCTCAAAGGTTCCAGCACCTACCTAGCAAGTGCAAGGTCCTGAGTTCAATCCTCAGTACCACATACCACAATGCTGGGTGTGGTGGCTCACTCCTGTAATCCCAGAACTTGGGAAGCAGAGGCAGGGGGTGGGGACTGCCTTGAGTTCCAGGCTAGACTAGGGTACAAAGTAGGACCCTGTTTCAAAAAAAAAAATACATATATATATATATATATATATATATATATATATATATATATATATATATATGGGGAAAGAGAGAGAGAGAGAGAGAGAAAGATTGATTTATTGATTGTATCTCTTCTTCTAAGTAGTGTCTATTTATTTAAATTGCCCATATCTGATTGAGTCTTATATTCTGGGAATCTACTGTTTTGAAATTTTATATAATTTAGATATTACTCCTTTTTCTACTACGTAGTTGGTAATTTCATTTTTAATTTTTGTCATTCTTTATGCTGTGGCTTCACTGTACTGGTTGATTCCTTTGCTTTGCTGAAGGTTTTAATTTGTGTAGTCTCCTTTGTTGATCCATAATGTAATTTTTTTTTTGCAATTACAGTTCTTTTTAAAAAGTTTGCCTGTGCTTATGATTTCATGGATTTTACCTTTATTATCTTCTATAAGACTAAAGTTTTTGTTTTAATATACAGATCATTTACTATTTATATTTTAGTACATGCTGCAAAATATGGGTCTAGGTTCAATCTCCATATTGATAACTGAGTTTGCAAGCATTCCTTGTTAGAAAGTCTATTTTTCTTCAAAGTGTGATTTTAGAGCCTTTTTCAAAGATAAGGTACTTGCATGCATGTAGTGTTTTTTTCCACAATGTATTCTGTTCCACTGATCTACAAAACATATTTTTGTACCAATACCATGCTGCTGTCACTGCAGCTTTATCATATAACTTGAAATCAGTTATTCTAATGCCTCCTGCTTTGTTCTCATTGTCCAGGATTGCTTTTGCTACTTTGCAGCTCTCCTTGTTCTATATGGAATTTATGATTTTTTTTTTTTTTAGTTTGTGGTTAATGTTGCTGGTATCTTATTTGAGAAAGTTTCAAATGTGTATGTCACGTTTAGAATTATGGTTATTTTGACAATATTGGTAGTCTCCTCTATTTAGCAAAAGGAGATGTCTTTCTACTCTCTAGTGTTCATTTCTTTTTCATTTTTCAGAATGCCTCATTTTTATTGTAGAGGTCTTTTACTTATTTTCATAGGTTAATACCTAAGTAATTAAAAATTCTTGATTCTATTCATAAGGACATTATTGTTTTTATTTTTTTCTCATTGACCTCTTTATTGGTGTACAGGAATCCAATTACTTAATATACGTTGATTTTATATCTTGCTACATGGCTCAATTTGTATATTCTAGAAGGCTTTTGGTAGAGTCATAGCGTCTTCCACGTAAAGGATCATGTAATGTACAAATCATGACAATTTCATAATTTTACTCATCTCTTTATCTTGTGTGATTGCTCTGGATAATATTTCAAGTATATATTCAACTGAATTACTTTTATTGTATACATTTTTCTTACTCAGATTTCAGAGGGAATCTTTTACATTTCCCCTATTAATATAACTTTTGTCACTGCTTTGGCACAGATGGCTTTATCAAATTGAGGTAAGGTCCTTCTATATTTTCTTCAGGCTTTTTAAAAATAATAAATTGGTGTTGAATTTTGTGGAAAGCTTTTCCTGTGTCTATTGATAAAATCATACTTTTCTTTGCTTCTATATGTGAAGCATTACATTTATTGATTATGTGTTTTGAATCATCTTTGTACTCCTGAGATGAAAAGTACTTGATTATGATGTATAATCCTTTTGATGATTTCTTCAATTTTATTTGACAATATTTTGTTGATAAATTTTGTATCTATGTTCATTAGTGAGATTAGTCTATAGATTTTTTTAATTTAACTTTTTTCTGGTTTTGATATCAGAGTGATATTATCTTCCAATAATGAGTTTGGAAGCACACTTTCCCCTTCAATTTAATAATAAACTTAATAAAGAGATAGAGAAGCATTGCTGTTGTAAACACTTTCCAGGTTTTGTAGATTTCAGTGGTGAATTTTTCAAGCACTTGACATTTCTTAGCTGATAGTTTAGGTATTGCTGCCTCATGTTATTGCTTGTTACTATGTTACTCAGAATTTTTGTGTCTTCTTGTCCAATTTTCCAATTTGTAGGTGTCTAGAAATCTGTCCAGTTGAACAAAGGACTATCCAATTCTTCCAATCTTTTGATTGGTTGAGGAAAATTTTAAATTTGCTGTGATCTGCCTTATTTATTTCCAAATGCATTGATGTGATTGTTTTTATATTTCTTTGGTAGGTTTAGTTAAAGGTTTATTCATCTTGTTTATACTTTCATAGTAGTATTCCTTTGATTCATTGTTACTTTGTATTTTTTATCTCAATTTCATTATTTTCTGCTGTGTTCTTTAAGATTTATTTCCTTAAATTAAGATTTTGTATTTCAAGTATCTTGACTTTAACATGATGTTATTAGAGCTTGATCAATTTAGCTAATGTGAAGATTTATGCACTAAACTTCCCTCTTACTACTGTATTCATTTTGTTCCATGGCTGCAGGTGTGTTGCACTGGCATTGCCATTTGATAACAGTAATTGTTGAATTTCTTCCATGGTTTCTCCTGTTACTCAAACAGTGTTTAAAAGTATTTTATTACATTTTCAATTGTTTATATGTTTCTTTTATTTCTTTGAATTCCAGTTTCAATGTGTGATGTCCTGATACACTAGATTTTTTTTTTTTTTTTTTTTTTTTTTTT
>PVIR01040623.1:0-13242 GCA_004026965.1 Petromus typicus | reverse complement strand
AAATAAATAAATAAATAAATAAAATTAAAAAAGAAATCCACAATCTCAACGTCTCCTGACAGACAGTATCAGCTTGCCTTGTGTGTTACGTGTCTGTTTACTGTCTCTCTCCCACTGCACGAATGTGTGTTCTCACAGGACAACAATCTTGGTTTTGCTGGGAGAGCCTAAGCACCCAGCATCACTCCCGGCACACAGCAGAGTGCCTGCTGTCCCTCCATCTGAGGAACCTTTCCCATTTCTCACAGGCTGGTGGTGCTGACACTGGCTTTTGTGTTTTCAACTTCTGTATGCCAGAGAAACTCTTTGTGTTGTCCCCATAGACACACTCCCAGCTTCTCGGAAGTCCTTTCTTTCCGTTGCCATGACACTGTCTTCGTTCACACAGTTGCCGTTGATCTCATAGATCCTGACGACCGCCTCCACGCCGGCTTTTCACCGCTGGTCTCCGTCACCTCTGCTTTCTCCTGGGGAATGGAAACCGAACGCAGACATGACACTTTCTTTCCAGATATGAGATATTTTCAATGGTTTCTAATGCCTTCGAAATAAAGTCCAAACTCTCTAACATATCCTCTCCTATTGGCCTGGGCTACAGGGAGAATGGATTCAAAGTCAGAGCCCCCCTTGGGGGCCCCATGATTTGCCTCCACCCCCCGGCCCCCCGGACAATTCACTCCCAGCCTCACCGCATTTCCAACAGGCTACCACTGCAGGCTGTTGTCCTGGCTGGAAGTCCTTTCCCTGAACTGCCAACCCGTTTCTACACAAGGTGGGATTTAGCTCAGTGGAGTCCCAACCTGCTTTACAAGTGTAAGGTTGTGATTTCGATCTCTGGTACCACAAAAAAAAACCCCCAAAAACCACGTTACGTGCCCGTTTCTAGATAGAGTTCATGAGTTCTGTCTTACTGCATAGTCTCTTTCTCACTTAATTCTAGACAAGAACATTGAAAGGATGTAAATAAATAGCCTGATGAGACACCCAGGGCAGGATGTGGTGGTACACATCAGTAATCCCGGCTACCTGCGACCCTGAGGCAGGAGAACCTAACCAAGCTCGAGGACAACTTGAGCCATTTAGGGAGATTATGTCTTAAAATAATAAGAAAAACTAAAAAAGGCCAGAGATGTTGTTCAGTGTAGAGTGCTTCAGTCCCCAAAGAAATTTAGGACAAAATCCAGACAAGTCTAGAGGCCTGAAGTTTCATTCTAGCCCTGAGAATTCTGTGAACCTAGTCTTTCCATTTTTTAAAAAAAATTTAAATCTTTATTGGTACATTATGAATACACATCCTCATCACATTCAACATTGTTTCCAGGTTTTTATGAAGACCTTATTATGTAGGCATGATTGATTAACTTGCTGGCCAATAGGATCCTCTCAACCTTCAGTCCAGTTAAGGCCCAGAGGTGGGAATGGGCTGTCATGTATTCTCATTCCAACTTCCCTTGGCAAAACTGAGCTGCCCCCTTGGTCTTTGCCTGTGGTAGCAAGTACCATGTTTATCCAACCGTTAGCTTTTATCAAAAGTTTGTCTGCTTGTCCTCATGTGACTACCCTAGGCCTCTAGATGAGTGATTTAGGTGGGTTTTTTTTTTTTTTTTTTTTGGTGACAGGGTCTTGCTTTGTAGTTCAGGCCTGCCCTGAACTCACTATGTAGCCCAGGCCAGCCTCAAACTCACAGCAATCCTCCTGCCTCTGCCTCTCAAGTGCTAGGATTATAAGTGTGAGCCACCATGCCCGACATTGTGGTCTGTGCTTACTGGCGTTCGAACTTAGAACCCTGTACTTGCCATGCAGATGCTGGAACCACTGAGCTAAGTCTCTAGTGCCAGGGCGCTTTTGTTTTATTTTTTTATTTTAAAAATCTTTATTGGTGCATTATGAATACACATCATCATTGCATTCAACATTGAGAGTTTGTACCAGAATATGACATGACTCGATTCTCATTTTTCCGCTTTCCCCCAACCCCGCAACCCCCACCGCATCAGTGATTCAGTTTTACATTTGTACTCCCAGTGCCTCTCGGTATCTTCTTCAAAAATGGATGGGCATCTCCTCTCTGACGAATTCTAGGGCAACCACTGGGTTCTTTACTCTGTCTCCATTGTCACTTCCCATGTAATTCTGGTGTGGTATCTTTTACTTCAGAATGCAAAGAAAAATCTGACTTTTCTCTTCTTATAATCTCTAGACCTAGCACATAGTAGATCCTCAATAAGTTTTATTGAAAGAATGAAAACTTTGAAAGCAGGCCTCTCAAACTTGTGGGTGGTACTATAATTGATATGTTCAATACTAGATTTTATTTTTAAAGCTCTAGATTTTTAAAAATAATATGGAAATGCTTTTTTAAAAAATAGCTAAATAAGGCCGGGGAGTTAGCTCAGTGGTTCCGGCGCCTGTCTTGCAAGCGCAAGGGCCCAGGTTCGATTCCCTGGTAACCACATAACAATACTGGGCGTGGAGACCCACACCCAGCAGCAACCACTACCACATACCACAGTGCCGGGCGTGGTGGCTCATGCCTGTAATCCCAGCACTCGGGAGGCAGAGGCAGGAGGATTGTGATGTGAGTTTGAGGCTGAGCTCAGAGCCAGCCTGAACCACAGAGTGAGACCCTGTCTCAAAAAAAAAAAAAAAATAGCTAAATAAATCTTTAATATTTCTAACTGCAAATGTACAGAAATTGCATAGCCACACAGAGTCTTAGAACACCAACAACTTTCTCTGTACATTATTACACAGTTAAAAGTCACAGCTGGAGGGAGGAGCTCCAGCCAAACCCCAATGTTTGCATTTTTCCTTTTCATATACTTAGAAAAAGGGGGAGCTGAGACATTGTAGGGGCTGGGGTGGCTTTCGGGTGGCTTTGTTGCTGAGTGTGTGCCTAGATGAAACTTAACAGAAAGCACCACACTTGCGTATGTTTTAGCTTTTAATTTGTAAGGCAGGAAAGATCTGAACCACATCTTTGTGATGTGTCTTAAAACAAAATTCACAAAAACTAGTGGAAGAAATCATGACTGTGCTAATAATGCATAGTAACTGAAGCAAGGGAGGTCAGTCCGATGGTTCCTTGAGCTTTTCAGATTTATGTTCAGTGTTACATAGTGGATACAGCAAGAAAGAGAGACACTGGTAACACAGGTGATTCTTCTTATAGTCAGAGACAGGGCAGCAACCTACCCCACTAACTAGTTAGCAGTAAGAACGGTAAGGTCTACCTCAACCTGCATGACTTCATTTTAACTTGAATACATCAGCGAAACTCTAAAACCAAATGAAATCACATTCTGAGATCTGTGGCAGACACAAATGGGGCGGGGAGTGGAACGCAGTTTCATTCAGTACACCAACAAAGTGTTTTTCTCCAAGACTCTACTCTCTTCTCATTATACACCCTCTTCTTAATTTGTTCTTTCCCACATATAGTTGGGACTGAAAATATTTGCAGAAAAAAAAAAAACTTTTCACAGAAATCTCCGAAACATATAAACAATCGGTTTATTGTCATTATAGAAGTCCTGTTGCGTTCTAGTTGCGAGATTTTGCAAGTTCTCCTGATCTGTGGAGGAAAAGGGAGTCAAAACATTCCTTCCACTTAAAACACCCCGACTGCGGCTACTCACAGGTGCTGCTTCAGCTGCTCTCTTTGGAATTTAAATTTTAGTAGAATGACTATTAAGTGAAGCGCTGCCTGTACATATTATTCTCGAAAGCAGTAACGTAGGTTTTGAAATCAGAGTCTCTGAGTCTGGTCCCAACTCGGTAGGAAATTTTGTACAAAATCGGTCCGAGCGCTGGCTCCCTCGATAAAGCTCAACACCTATTTTCAGTATTTACTGCGCTGATTAAGTGCCAGACAAAACGGCTGGCCCAGGACAGGTGCTCAGCAATTTTTCCCTCAAGAGAGCAAGATCCAAACCAATCACAGTGATACCCACAAAACTGTAGCAAAAAACCTAAAAACAAAAGACAAAAACAAAAACTGTAGGAAACAGAGGCAGGAGGATCCCCACGTTCGCACTCAGCCTGGGCAATTAAGCGAGATCCTGACTCAAAAAATACAAAAAGGAGGCGATCGCCTGGAGTTCGATGCCAGCCTGGGCTACAGTAGTGAATTCCAGGACTGCCTGAATTCCATGGCGAGACTCTGTCTCAAAACAACAACAGGTAAATAAATAAAAGGCAAGGGCATACCTCAGAGCGAAGACCCTGAGTTCACACCCTGGTGCCCATCAAAACGAAGGTAAGAACTGGCATCTCGGGGATGACCAGACCTCCACAGCGCCTAGACCGCCTCTCCGAGTTCGCGCATGCGCCACCCGAGGACTGCGCCGCCCGAGGACCCCGCACGAAGGACCCCGGAAGTGCGCGCCACCCCGACCGGGGCTCCCAGCGCGCCTGATTACCCTTGGCGCTAGCGCCCCACGCCCCGCGCCCAACTCGGCAGTGGCTGGCTGCGTCTCCTCCTCCCCAGCCCCGCGGCCTACGCACCTCGAGGATTTGTGGCGCGGCGCAGAGTCAGGCACTCCCGTGGACAGCCCGACCTGACCCCGCCCCCCTGCGAGGCCCCCCGCCGTCCGGATCCCGGCCGGCTGGGCCTGCGCACGTCTCTACGCCGCTGCTGTCCTGGTTGCCATGCCGCTCTACGAGGGCCTCGGCAGCGGCGGCGAGAAGACCGCCGTGGTGATCGACCTCGGAGAGGCCTTCACCAAGTGAGTGCCGCGCCGCCCTGACTCCTCCGCCGGGCCACGGCAGGGACCCGCCCACCCCACGCCAGTCAGAGTCAGCAGCCCGACTGCGACGCGGGCGGGTGGTTTCCGATGTGAAATATTTATTGCGTGGAGCCTTTGGCAGTGCTGTAAAAAGGGTGGTTGTAGATATGTTCAGAGCACGGTGGTGTAGGGAATCAAGGCAGGGAGACTGGCTCCATAAACAAAGAGGCGACACAGAAAGAGGCTGGAGATCCTTTCTTTCCTTAGAGTAAACTTTTTAGTGGTTTTCACTCATTTGTATGGCAGAGATGTCTAAAAGATCAAAATCTCAAATGCACAAACCTCAAGACATTAGCAGTTTCAGGGGATGGCAGGTCGTCATTCTGTCCTAGGATCCTAACTTTAGTTAGTCCTGACTAGACAGAATTGCATCCATCTATTTATATATACATATGAAACGGAGATACTTGAAAAATCTTTAAACATTGCCCAGCATGTGTTAGGTATTAAATATTGAAAAAATGATCAAAATAATTTACCTAGTTTAAAATCGGGTCTCAAGAAGCTACAGAATGGATTCATTCTGGATGAATTCATTCTGGATTCAGCAGAAGTCACACAGTTCCCTGTCATTCTGCTGTTCCATGTAAGGCCCTTCCTTGTCAGTTTAAAATGGAACCCCGAAATTCGACGGGATTATGTTCCTGCAGCACCTGCAGATTGTGAAAAACAGCGAATTTCAGACGGCGTCAGAAAATTGCCTATACATGCCTATTTTTAGTTTAAACCTTAAATATGCTATGTGTCCCAGAGTGACATAGTTTAATTGAATAAAATACTTTATTAATGAAGCCTTAGAAGGTGTGGGACGTTGTGGCGGCAGGATCTTAAGTTGGCTTTAAGACTTTAAGAAGGAGAAAACAGAACATTCAAGATAGTTACAGGTGGTACGGCAACCTGTCATGATAAGAGAATGCTGGTGCATTTGCCAGCGGTGGTTTACAGGGCAGCAGCCAATCAGCAGCCAGGAAAACCTAATAATCTCCCACCAGAGTAAACAACTGCAGATGATATTTGCAGTGTCTGAAATTGCATGAGTTTCTGCAAACAATCTTAGGTAGGATCTAAGGAAAGATCCTCCAACAACTGAGAACCATGACCTCTCAGAGTTATGCTGTATGTTTTCTAATTTAATTTTTTAAAAAGATACCTTATTTGGCTGGGGATTTAACCCAGTGGTTCCGTCACCTGCCTTGCAAGCGCAAGGCACTGGGCTCAATCCACAAACAACGATTCCGGGCGTGGTGGCTCACACTGTAATCCCAGCCCTTGGGAGGCAGAGGTAGGAGGATTGCTGTGAGTTTGAGGTTGAGTTTAGGGCCAGCCTGAACCACAAAAGCGAGACCCTGTCTCAATAAATAAATAAATAAATAAATAATAAATCTTATTCAAAGAATTATTTTGGTTGTATCTTGAAGAAATAAAAAGCATTTATAAAGGATATGACTATTGAAAAAGTAGGAAGAGGATAAATGATGTTTTAGAAATGAATTTACCTGTTGTGTTGCATTCAGGGGAATGTAAGGAGCACTAGGTAAGTAAACACAAATGAGAACAGTATAGTTTGGGGAGAGAGAGATTTTTGGGTATAGGAGAACACTGCCGAAAAATACAGGTTAAGAAGAGGTGACGCTAAGATTAAACTAGCATCATGATGAAATGAAAATGGTAATAGCTAAATACTCAAGAAAAATTGTTTTTTAAAAGTTGTACTACAGCTGGATATTGTATTACATACCTGCAATCCCAGCACTCTAAGGCTGAAACAGGAGATTTCCTTGAGTTCAGGGCTAGTCGATACTACCTAGAAACAGGTATGAGTTAGTTGAAGACCAGCCTCGATTATATAGGGAGACCCTGTTTCAATAAAACATAAAAAGGAGGATAAAATATTACACAGTATTCTAAGCGCAAGCAGTGAGAATTACATTAATATAGATGTGGGCTCATTGACTGTTGAATGTGATTAGAACAGTGATACAGCAGGAAGTAGTACTAGAAAGATGGAGTCTCTGACACAAATTGTAATCAGGCATCGTATAATGATATTTTAATAACAGACCATAGGTACAGCATCACTTGTATGTGGTCTGTCATTACCAAATGGTAGTAGGCAGTTCTCATGTGTCATAGATTGTGATACTTAGATTCATGCACAGAAGTATCATTGTGTTAAAATTGCCTGGAGCAGTGATGGTGAACCTTCTAGCGATGGAGTTCCCAAAACTGCAACCTAAAACTCACTCACTTCTTGCTGCAATTAATCCAGAATACTGAGCTTCTAGTTGGAAAGAAACATCTGATATCCGATGCTTGGCTGCTTGGAGCACTTTGGTCACAGGCCGACAGAGGGCGCTGTGGCTGCTGCTGGCCTGTAGCATTCGGTACAGAAATGCACCACGCAGGTGGCGCAGGTCTGTGGCCCCGGAGCAGTGGGCCATACCATGTGGGCCAGCAGTGCTGCAGACTGTACTGTCTTGGTTCTGCTCTGCTGCGGCTCTGAGACTAGATCACCTGTCACTTTTCTCAGAATATATATGTATATGTGCAGTATGTGAATGACATAACATAGCGCTGCAGCTTTGCAGAAATGTTGCCTAAAATTCAGGTCAAATAAAAATTAGCTGGGCATGGTGATTCATCCTTGTAATCTTAGCATTTGGGAGGCTGAGGCAGAAGGATCACAGTGAGTTAGAGGCCAGCCTGGCCTACGTAGTGAACTGAAGCATGAACCACAAGCAAGACCCGGCCTCAATAAACAAATAAATTTAAATCAAATTAAAACTGGGGGAGGGCTGGAGATTTAGTTCAGTATTTCCAGCATCTGCCTTGCAAGCGCACGGTTCCAAGGTTTATCCCCGGGAACCACATACCACAGTTCCCGGCATGTGGCTCACACCTGTAATCCCAGCACTCAGAAGGCAGAGGCAGCACTGCTGTGAGTTTAAGGCTGGCCTGGAATACATAGTGAGTTCAGGGCCAGCTTAAACTACAAAGCCCTGTCCCAAAAAAACCAAACCAAAACAAAAAAAACTGGAGGAAAAGCAAAGGCTACCATAAAATGATATATTTATGTCATTATTGAATTTGAAATTTTATTTTTTCCTTTAATGTATAATTAATAGATAGTATTAACTTACTAGGTGAGTGTTTTTGTTTGCTTCTACTGGTTCTTTTCTTGTGTTCCTATGGCCATTGTTTGAAAACAAATACAGAAACATTTGCTTCTCTGACAGATATTCAGAAAGAATGCTCTTGAGTGTTTTAATTTTCCTTTTATTTGCAGATGTGGATTTGCTGGAGAAACAGGTCCGAGATGTATAATTCCTAGTGTGATTAAAAAAGCTGGGCTGCCTAAGGTATTTTCTTTGACACAGTAGCAAAATGAATGGCAGGGTGTCCAAAATGTGATGGACATTCCTGTCTGTTAATTTGGGGGGCATTATTATAACTGGCATTCCGATGTTCCTGGAATCTTGGGCTGTTATTGTTTTGAAAAGACACATACAGAATTCAGCTCAACATGGTTTGAAATCTCTGAGCTACATTAAATGAAGAAATTAGGAGCCAGGTATTTAGCTCAGTGGTTCCAGCATCTGTCTGGCAAGCAGAAGTCCTGAGTTTGATCCCTGCTAACTATATACCACAGTGCTGGGTGTGGTGGCTCACACCTGTAATCCCAGTACTCAGAGGCAGAGGCAGGAGGGTTGCTGTGAGTTCGAGGCTGACCTGGACTGCATAACAAGGTCAGGGCCAACCTGAACTACGAAGGGAGACCCTGCCTCAAAAAAAAAGGAACGAGCCGTGCTGATGGTCTTTCCTTTAGAAGAGTAAGTCCAGTTGGGAGCAGAGAAACACATGTGCGTCCTGGCTTCCTGGGCTGCTGAGACAGCAGGATCCCGAGTTTGAGACCAGACTAGGCAAGACCAGGTCGCAGATAAAAGTTTTTGAAAAGGAGGCAGGGTAGGAGGGGGAGATGCAGGTCAGTGTAGAGCACTCAGCTGACAAGCACAGGGCGCTGGGTTCAGTCTCTCCTACCACCAAGAAAACCAGTAGTAATTGAAGAGTGGTGTGCAGGTGACGCACCTGGGTCAGTGCCTTCTGCCAATGGAAGCAAACCCTTTCTGGGTGCTGGTGTTGGCACACGCAGTGGCTTGGCATTGCTTGTGCCTGTGGTGTCTGTTCTCATTCGTTCCACATGTTTAACCCTCTGTGTGCCTCGCTGCACACGCAACTTAAGGTCCAGCGGAAGGGAGGGACTTCACAACCCCAGAAGAGGCCGCCCTGGTGCTCGGGGAGGGGCTCAGAAGCTGAGCCACGGCTGGAGTCTCACGGAGGCCTTCGGTGCCTTTCCCTGAGTGCTGACATTTATCATGTTATGCCAGATCCTGAGCCAGGGGTGAAAGCCACGTCTGAGCAGAGCTCCTAACTTGGAGACATGCACTCCCTCTGTTACAGATATTGCCGTTTTTCCTGGACATTGTTTTTAAGGATTCCTAAGAGGGTGATCTATTTTTATTCTTTGTGTCTTAGTACAAATTGCTTTTATTATGAGAAAATGCATTAATGAAGTACATAAGTTTAAATTTTGAGATTGTTTATCATTTTCATTTTTTGTAGCCTGTCAAGGTTGTTCAATATAATATCAATACAGAAGAGTTGTATTCTTACCTGAAGGAATTCATCCACACATTGTATTTCAGGTAGGATGTCATTCTGTTTGTTTGGGGTTTTGTTCTAGCTTTGGTACTTATTCCTACAGGCAGTCATAATGATTCTCAGATTACAGTTGATATAGGGAAAAAACGACTTCCATTGCCATTTTTACTTTCCTATTTTCAACTTTTTCAAAAATACGTATGAAGACTAGAAAATTGGCAAACATAAAATAATGAAAACAAGTCCAGTGTTCATTAATAAAGGAGATTGGCAGTAAACTATTTCCCTCTATAGAGGGAAACATACAGCCATTGAGAATGCACCCTGGGCTCAGCAGTAGAACACCTGCCCTGCGCTGGGCTCAGCGGTGGAACACCTGCCCCATGGGCCAGGCTTCGTGTTTGACTCCATCACCAACAAGTTAAAAAAAAAAAAAAATGGGATCCAAGAAAATGTCTGAAGAATACTTACAAATGGTAAGGCACACTGAAGAACAACATCTGTGCAGCATTTCTTCTCAAATATGTACATACACATCTGTAAGAGTAAAAACTGCCCACTCCTGTCATCAGTCACTTCTGGGCAGGAGACATGCTAAGGACCTCACACTTTCCAGGGCACTGCTGTAACATTGGGAGTTGCTGCATGTATATTATGTTTTAACCCCCCAAAAAGAAAGTAATTATTTTAATGTTAAAGTTACACTTCTAATGGTTGCTATTTTAGTTTTCTGTGTTAAATAAAGAACATTTAGCTCATTATTTCAAGTGCCTGCCTTGCAGGTATAGCATCCTGAGTTCAGTCCCTAGTACCAAAAAAAGAAAGAAAGAAATTCATAAAGTTCCTGGTATACTGTGTGGCACAGAGGAAGAGTCCAGGAGTATAATCTTCCCAAGTGAAGAAAATGAAGCATTTTAAGCTGTGGTAGTACAACTTCTGTGCTCTTAAATTGTATAACTGACGAAAACAAGTAGGAACTTTTATTTCCTGTTAAAAACAAAACTGTCATTTTTCAGGCATCTGTTGGTGAATCCCAGAGACCGCCGAGTTGTGGTGATCGAGTCGGTGTTATGTCCTTCCCACTTCAGAGAGACTCTCACTCGAGTTCTTTTCAAATATTTTGAGGTACCTGTTTTAAAATTCAGTGTTTTGTTTTTAAAGTAGAAAGAGTGCCGAGGTGTAGCTCAGTGAGTGCTAGAGCACTTACCTCGCATGTGCAAATCCCTGGCTTCTCAACATACAAAGAAAAGCAACAGGAGTTTACAAATTAATTCTGAGGGACTCTCTTCATCCCTCGTGTTTGAAGAGGTGGTAGGTACTCTAAATTTAAATTTTAAAATCCATATTTTATTTTCTTCATTATATGTCTGCACAGTGTATTTGAAGCATCAGTAACAGAAGCCTCTTCATTTGACCTGATCATTTGTTTTCTTTCTCTCAATGGTTATTGTTTAAATAAGCATTCTGTTACTGTTACTGATTTTAATGTAGACTTTTATTTGGGAAGTTCTTTGACTGTTCTGAATTCTTCCAATAATTCTTCCATCTCTGAGCTTTAAATTCCTTTGAAATGATACTTACCTCTTGATTTTAGTTCTATCAAAATTATTTTAAGACCAATAATATGTCAGAGCCCCTTTTTATGTATACCTTTTATTACTATGGTATTGTTTTTATGCATCTTTTGGTTATATTTTTTGCAGGGTGTTAATCAGAGTTAACCTTTTGCTATCAAGGTCAATTAAATGTTTTCAGGTGTTACTTTTGGAACCATATACAGAGCTTCTTAGCTGCTCTATCATTGTCAGTACCAGTATGGGTCATAGTCTTGCTTGACTGCATTGCTTTCTTTGAAAGTATGGGAGACTTTCCCCTCTTTGGTGACCTTCTTTTTTGGCACATAGTACCTTTGTTGATTTCTGTCCTAGGGGTCCAGCAGTCTCCCTGCTCAAGAGGTTGGATGTCTCACCAAAGTTGTGGATCCTGTAGAAAAATTCTGGGTCCTCATTGACCTTAGAGAGCCAAGGCCAAAATATTAACTTTCCTCTTACCCAACCTTTATGGTTCTGATTTCCAAACTTCAATTGTTGAACACTCAGAAGAGAAGATCAGTTATATCTATTGCAGTGGGAGCAGTGAGCTTAACTATTATAATCTCATCTGGATATCAAGCACTGTAAAATATGAAGTATAGACAGAAAATTGTTATTACTTAGCGATTATGATTGTATTAGAAGTTGAATCTAAAAAATGTTAACAGACAGTTATAAAGTTTTATAGTGAAAAGTTGAAATCAGTAGCCACACATGTATTTCATTATGACAGTTGTCTTTGAAACATATTAAAATGTGAGTATATTTAATATACCATGAAATTAGCAATAATGATTGTCATAACTATTTGGAAACCTTAATTTAGTTTTATACCAAGAACATCTTTTAATAAGAAAACTTTATTTTATCTACAAAAAAATTAACTTTTTGATGATAACCAACAAAAACATAATGTTTAGCAATCTGGATTGGGGTGTGTCTCCCATAAGGATATGGAAATTATGAAGTTATTGTGGTTTCATTAGTGAATGGAGACAGGAATAAATGTTGCTACTCCTTTACACACCAAAGGGAGTCTCATCCAGCAACTGCCTTAAGGGTCCCCGTATTATTGATAAATTTTTCAGATGACCTATGAGAACCACATCATTCATGATCAATGAAAGGTCCCCATGTTATTGTAGACAGACAACAGTACACATTGCATTTGTGAAACCAGTCTTGACATCATTTTGATCAGCTGGTAACCTGAGTGGAAGCACGTCCTTAATTCTAGTGACATATCTCTATAACCCACCTTAAGTTGTAGACATAAATATTTTAAAAGTTAAAAAAAGAAAAAACAAAAATAAATCATTGAGTTCAAACAACAGCTGTGGATGTTGCACCCAGTCACGATTTGATCAGACAGACAGACAGGCACACATAACACAATGCTAATAAGACCGTAGTACACTTAGGTGTAATTGGCCACGTGGAATTATAATAGCCCTTTTTATAGTTTTTAGGTTTGTATGTATGTGTAGAGTAGTCAGAACTTTTTATAGGTCAGTTAACAGAAATATTTTATGTTAAGATTCACAAGGGATTAAAAACCTTTTATACCTGTGAAAGCAGAGTCAGTTTTTAAGACAGATGCTGGGCGGATGATTTATCTGATTGGACTACCCAATTATATAGGCTTTTGCGGCTGCCAGTTTTTTTGGAAAAGTGAGAGAGGAAGAAAACCTAAGGGAGATCCGCTGTCCAGGTTTCCATGCCTGTATCTGTAATACACTTATGAAAATCCCAGTGTCTCGTCTGACCCAGAGACAGGCTAGCTGGTCCTCATTTAGCTGAATTCCCTGTCATTGGCATTAAGAAAGCATTCGTTTTCTGTGGGCTCAATTTGGAAATACTTGGACCAGAGGAAGAGGTTAAGACTAAAATCTTTTCAAAGAGTCTTTGTCTTTCTCTCTGATCGTCAGAAGAAATATACCCCTTCCAAAAAAAGGGAAAGTACAGAGTGACAGAAAAAGATCAGACATGAGATCGGAAGATAAAGTCTTCTCGGGCTCACAGTGAGTGACTGGGATAACTTGCCCATGAGTCATTACTCTCAGCCTGGAAAGGAAAGAATGGGCAATATGCAGAGCAAAGATTGCCCCTTCACCAGTGGAAGATCAGACCAGAAAGGAAGCTGAGCTAGCGGAGGCTTGACACTCCCTCCATGAAGATGGGTGGATCAGGCCAGTCTGCCTTGG
>PVIR01040622.1:0-13228 GCA_004026965.1 Petromus typicus | reverse complement strand
AAGGCACAGCCCGCGGATTCTAATCAGATATTGAAAATGTACTCACGGCAGTGCAGGAAGTAGCATGGAATTTTCACGAACTCATTGTAGATAAATGCAGTCTTTTCTTCCATAAGTAAGTTGCGATAGCGAACTTCCGGTTGCCCTCTTCCTGTTCAGTGAAGATTTTCATGGATAAATGTGAAAAGCAAACAGTGCATCTCTCATAACCGGGTGGTTACCACCAGGTCTCCTGACTTTCTTTTCACTGTTTTCTCCTGGCACCGACTTCCTACCCCATCACACAGGTTGATCTGCGGGACTCAGCTACCTCGTGATCCATGGAGCCAGGGCAGAGGTGACTTTCTTCATTATCATCCTCAGCAGGATGCTAAGTACAGTTTAGAGTCTCTTGAGGTGAGAGCGGGAAGGACACAGCTCCTCAGCACGGTGTTAGGATTGTCCTGAAGCTCGGTCAGCGAACCGGAGCCTTCGTGGGCAGCTGAAACAGCTGCGTGTCTTCGCCGTCTGCACATCAAGGCTGCTGGCAACGGTCAACATACCCGAGAGGGGAACCCAGAAGGTCAGCAGCACTCTGGCTGGGGCAGGAGATCCGGCTGCTGGCTGGACACCGCACGAGCGCACTCGTTAAAGAAAGTGAAGAGTCCATCTCTGGGACCACGGCTCGGGCCATCGCTACAAAGAAGGATCTGCTGGGTTCTTCCGGGCTTATCAAGGCATGTGAAGGAATCTGGTGCTATACACCCAGGTTTTTGTTTGTTTTTTAAAACTTGCCTACTTTTGGCTTCCATTTTTATTAGAGTTTTTTAAAAATTCATTAAGTTTATTGGTACATTTTAGGTATATGTTATGATCACATTCATCACTGAGAATTTGTACTTGGACATGATGCATCTTGGTTCTTGTTCTTTCCCTGTTCCTCTTCCCTGCTTTCTACCTTTCCACTTCTCATTTACGAATTCTATGTTCCAAGTGGCTGTGTCGACTTTGACGGTTTCTCACTGAGTGTGGGGATTATGTGAGTGGTCTTGTTCTCAGATGACAAAATCAAACCCGGAAGCTCTAAGAGACTTCCAGCTACTACCTAAAGTCTTGGTGCAGGTCCTTGAGTCAAATATCTTATAAAAGTTCTTTCTGTCCTTTAAAAGTATTGCATTACTACCTTATTGCCTTATATAAACTTTTGCAATGTATGCAAATTGAGCAAAATGAATAAGTGCATTCCCTGGCTGAGACTATATCAAATGCCCCATGATCTCAGTTTGGATGACTTAGTAAACAAAAAGCTAAGTCTTAGGCTCTCTCACTAACTGAATTGTCAGAATGAAAGCTAGACACTCAACAAGGCTAAAGCACCTTCATGATTACTATTAGGTTTAGGTATATTTAAAAGTTTGAATACATTTTGGGGCAAACTTAACTCCCATGTATAAAGTTATTTTGAAGTTATTCTATTAAGTTTCCCTTTAAATTTGATAATAGAGTCGAAGTATCTGAATCATGTTGTCTTTATTCTCTAGAGAAATTCATTTACTCAGCTTTGGTCATGATTTGTATCTAAATGTCCCCTCAAAGTTTCACGCTCTCTTACGTAGGGCTTTTTGGAGGTGGGTGGATCTGGGGCGTGTGAATAAATGGATCAGTCCACTGACTGGTTTAGCATAATGTGGATGAACAGGTTTATTGAAGACAGAAGCTGCACCCCGGTTATGAGTGGTACCAACCTACGGGCTTGTAGTCTGGAGGGAATATAAAGGGAAAGGCTGACTCGATGCTTGCTGCCTCCTGGCTGGCATGCCATGGACTGCTTCTCCTCTGTGGTGTCCCTCTGCCATGCCACCCTGCCTTGAAGCCAGCTGATTATGGACTGAAACTTGTACAAACTGGGAGATAAAATTAACTTTTCCTCCTTTAATATGTGGGTGTCGGGTACTTCATGTAAGCAATAAGAAAGTAACTAAGAGCTTTTCCATGACATCTATGCCCTTTGTAGAATGTCCAAGGGTATGTGAGCAATTTCTAGGCTTTATTTAACACAATTGAATCTATTGTTCTGTTCTATAGGAACCAACATTGTAAATTCTCGGAAACTGTCTGTTTCTGAAATTATAGTGGAACCTTGACTTTCAAACTCAGTCTGCTCCTGAGGGTGGGCTGTAACTCATGTTGGCTGTAAGTCAGTACAACTGAGATCTGTTGTTTTCCTGGGTACACGCTATGGGTGACAAGAGGCAGATGACTCTTCCATTAATGTAATTAACGCAAGTTATTCATAAGTCAGCCAGTCGTAACTTGAGAACTCACCGGATCCTACTCATCAGTGCAAACACCGGGCCCATAGGGCGCCCTCTCTCCCAGCCTAGGTGGAAGAGAACTAACAGCTAAGTTTATTCCAAAACTCAAAGATGGTTTCTGTTTTGTTTTAGGTAAAAAAAAAATTCTTAATTTTTAAAACTGTAGTGAAAGACATGTAACCAAAAAATTATCTTAATGATTTCAGATATATTTAAGGACTATTTAAGATGTATTTAATGACAACATATTTAAGATGTAAGTTCAGTCATGCTAATATACTCCTGAAGCTTTTCTGCTGTGGCATCTCCAGACAGACCACTCACTACACTGCAGAAGGACCAAAATCTGCTGTACTGACAATGGCTTCAAGGGATTCACATCATGTTGAAAGCATCTAACAGAAGTCTACACTCCTTTTTATACCTTCTGTGTTTCTACAGGGGGAGACAGAAACTTTAGTACTGCAGAAACAAGCATTAATCTGAACATAATCACATAAGCAAAAGGGGCAGTGAAGGGGGCGCAGGAGGTTGGCAGGGCTTTCTGAGATCGCCGTGCTCTAGTGAGTTTGCAGGACAGTAGTGACCACGGTTACAATATATCTTCCCTCAGCACAGTTGCACACAGTTCCCCATTTTTCCACCAGGAGACAGATTCCACTGTCACTCCTTCCATTGTGCATTCTCCCGATCTTTCTCTGAAACTATTACATGTGAAACAGTATTGTTTAAATTGCAAAGCTACCTCTAGTACTCCAAGAAGTAGTGATACCTTAATAAACAAAAAGAAGATAGTTTCCAGTAATATTTTAAAATTTCACCAAGGCTTTATCAAATTTAAGCAAAACATTAAGCAAACATTAAGATTTCCTCATAACCTGTGACTTCAATAGCTATGTGGTAAATAATGCCAAATCATCTCCAGGTGGCAGGAAGCAAAAGTGAGAGAGTCAGAGAGAAGAGAGTCCCACGGTCCCCTTCGAGAGCACCTGCCCCAGTTCCCTGTGATTTCCCAGCAAGCCCCACCTCTTCGTGTCCCCCTCACTTCCCACTCACCCTCAGCGGAGGCCCAGGCCTTTCCCACACAGGCCTTGGTCCTGCTCTGGATCCCACCGATAGCCAAATGGGCTCAAGGCCCAAATATATCAAAAGTCACAGGGGAAACCTCTGGTAGGAGAGGATTTGTCTCTCATTCTACCTCTGCATTGTGAGTTAAGAATTAAGATGGCCAAATTTTGACATTTAACACAATCAGAGCAAGTCTTCCGTGTATCTGTGCATCATCACACTGGATCACGCACACTCTCTTGATTATGTTTATGCAAACACTTTCTTAATCATGTTTATGCAGACACTCTTAATTATGTTTATGCAAACTACACTTCCAACAAATTACAGTATTTGAGGTCCTCAGTTTTAAAAAACTTATTCTGTGCCTCCGCTTAGCATATGTTCTGTCTTTGTCAGACTCCCAAATTCAGTCCTCCTTCAGTGCTCCCTGCTCCTTCTTTGTGCCTTTTCTATTTTGGGAGACATATTTTGTTTCTTTTTAAATTTTTCTTGTATATGATGTTCTATTTAGTATTGTACATGTGCACAGACAGACAGACAGACAGACACACACACACACATTTAGGAGTCACCCAAACTATTTCCTTGTCTTCCTTTTAGAATAGTATCTTCCAAATACAATGCACACACAAGTATTTAACTACAGTATCACCTAATTGTCTGCATATATTTTTTGGTAGTAGGAATAAGAACAATACCATCACTTACTACAATGCAAGTTAAAAATTACAGGCCAGATTATTTTAAAGTTTACCCCCAGTTTTATAGTTTATGCTTCTAAATTTAGATGGAGGTTCAATGGCTCCCTCTTGCGGCCTCTAAGGGAAACTGGGATAGTGAATCTCAAGGGTTAACCAAACCAGAATTTCAGTTTCTTTCATTAATTTTTTCATTTATTCATTCGTGATCCTGGAGATCACACTCGAGCGGGTTGGCATGCTACCACTTGAGCTAAGTGCCCAGCCCGATGAATTTCTTTTAGAATTTAAATTTGAAGTGATTCTCAAGGATCTTCAGTCTTGATGTTTTAGATCAATTACCAGTGACTGAAAAATTTTTATTGTAAATATTTTCATATTGAGCATATAAGCAGTTATATGAAAATTTAGATCAATGGTTTCCATCTCAGATGGATATAAACCTCCTTTAAAAATATTAAATATATTTATGTGCTAATAAAATATTTGATTAAAATTAAATAATAAAGCAAGTTTTCATGAAGCCATGGAAGCCTCTGGGTGCACAGGAGCGAACTCATCCAAGAACGTGGTGATGACACAGACAGTAGCATGGCTTTGGGTTTTTTGCTTCTTCTATGAACAGTGTTAATGATTGATGAGTTTAAAGTTCAAGCATTATAACGAGAGAATCACATGATCATAAGTTTGAAGTGGGACACCTTACACAAGGAGCTGAGTAAACACGTGAAGACAAACACTCAAAGCACAGATCTCCGGAGGCCTTGAAGTCGCCTGCAACCGGCGGGGAAAAGCTGCCTGCTGCCGCCCGAGTGCGGCTGTGAGTGGGTCTCTGTGCCCCCAAGGGGGCTTCCTAGTGTAGCAGCTCGGATCTGTGCCTCCCATACGGAGGGCTCACGTGTAGTGACGATGGAGTGTCTGGATTCTGATGTGGGGACATAGGAATCCTCTGTCAGGACGGGCCAGAGAAGAAAGGGACGGGACCTTCCTCCTGCAAGTGCTCACGCGCCGCTGGAATGGACGCGGCTGTTGCTGATGTGCCCTCAGGAGACCTGGAAGCTGTCCTTGAACAGGGAACGTTTCTTTCCCCTGGGTTCCCATTGTCAGATGGAACCTCCAAGCTGCCTAGGATTCCAGAATCATTGCCAAGCAACCGAATTTTTCAGACAAGTTCTGCAGCATTTTTCCACTATAGTTTTAATTTAAGAACAAAATATGAACTCAGAGAAGGATTTTTATTAATGATATTTATTCTAATTATAAAGAACGCAGGAGAGAAAAAAAAAACAGAGAATACACGAGAAACTAGCTCCTAAAGGAAAACCTATAATCATCTATCTTGTGATATTAAAAATGTTTTGTGATATACACAAATACATAGCTAATAGATTTTTAGTAATGAATTTATAAATAAGACCAAACCACAATAACATGTATAAATTGTAACTAGTTCTACAGCTATCAAATTTGCAGTGATGTTATAAAAATACACCTTGTGCTTCTCTTTTATAAATAAAAATCAGATAACACAGCAGAACCTTCTTTAGAAACACATTCACTTTCCACGAGCATAACCCAAATTCTAATAGTTTGAAATCTGCCTCACTAGGTAAGCCTTAGTATCTTCTTTCATCCTAAATTGTACAAATGTTTTTTAAAAAAGACCAAACTTATATAACAAAACAATTCCATATAATTTCTTTTCATCATTAATACTAAATGATTCTAAGGTGATATATACACATATCTAATTGATAATTCATTAGCAATGTACATAAAACTTTGACACCACATTCCACATTAAATTTTTTTCAGAAATATTTATTTTTGTAAATGTGCCAATTAGGCAAAACATAAGAGAAATAGCCTCCTTATTACAAGTCAAAGGAAAATGGCAAATGAGTCTCATGCTGGTTAGGGCAGCAGTTCACCTACTTAATGAATGATTGACTGAGCTTCAGACAAGCAAGGGGCTGTAACCCGATAAATCACACCTGTGTCACAGCCATCCATGGATAGGCTGAATTTCTGTGGCCTAGATGGAAGCTCATGTTGCACTTCCTAAGCAATGTATTGTCTAACTCAGTGAAAGCTCTCTTTAAGCTGCTGTCCACTTTGACTGGGAAAAAAGAAAGATAGAAAAGATACTTCATTCATAACCTAAATGGCCTTCCTTAGGTTCTTAAACCAAACAGGTAAATCGTGGCTATCAATAACGCTAACATGGAAAACCTGGTCTTTTGCAACACTTTCTCAGTCCATCAGAAAGAAGATTCTGACTTCACAACTCTGAAGGTATTGGTGATGGAATTCAGTCCACAACAAGACACAGATACAGTCATCACTTGTCTGTGACACACTGATTTCAGAACCCTAGAGGACACCAATTTAGAACTTTCACACATCCTACTGTAGACTTTATCATCTCTGGGTGACTTATACTACCTAATATAATAATGTCAATGGTATAGGAATAAGTGCTGTGATATTTTTATAAAGGAATAATGACAGAATTCTATAGACATTTTATATAAAGATAATTTTTTTTTTTTTTTTGAGACAGGGTCTCACTTTGTAGTTCAGGCTAGCCCTGAGCTCACTGTGCAGCCCAGGCCAGCCTCAAACTCACAGCAATTCTCCTGCCTCTGCTTCTTGAGTGCTGGGATTACAGGTGTGAGCCACCACGCCCGGCACTGACAGTTCTTAAAAAAGTATTTTTCTCAGGGATGCAAGGATGGTTCAACATAAGTAAATCAATAAATGTTATACACTATATTAACAGGCTTAAGGACAAAAATCATATGGTCATCTCAATTGATGCAGAAAAAGCGTTTGATAAAGTACAACACCGATATATGTTCAAAACCCTACAGAAGATCGGAATAGATGGTCTGTATCTCAAACTAATAAAAGCTATCTATGAGAAACCTTCAGCCAGTATCATACTAAATGGTCAAAAATTGAAACCTTTCACACTAAGATCAGGAACAAGACAAGGGTGTCCTCTCTCACCACATCTGTTCAATATAGTTCTGGAAATATTAGCCATAGCAATTAAGCAAGAGAAAGAAATAAAAGGAATAAAGATTGGAAAAGAAGAAGTTAAATTGTCATTATTTGCTGATGACATGATACTCTATGTAGAGAATCCTAAAAACTCAATTAAAAAACTGCTGAACCTAATAGCCAATTTTAGCCATGTAGCTGGTTACAAGGTCAACATTCAAAAATCGATAGCCTTCATTTACACAAACAGTAGACCCACTGAGACAGAAATTGGAGAGTCTGTCCCTTTCACAATAGCACCCCAGAAAATAAAATACCTAGGAATCAATCTAACAAAGGAGGTGAAAGACCTCTACTCTGAAAACTATAGCACTCTGAAAAAGGAGATAGAAGATGATATCAAAAAATGAAAAGACATACCTTACTCCTGGGTAGGAAGAACCAGTATTGTCAAAATGGCTATACTCCCAAAACTACTCTACACATTCAACACAATCCCGATTCAAATCCCAACAGCATATTTCACCGATCTAGAGAAAAAAAATTCAAACTTTCATCTGGAACCACAAAATACCTAGAATAGCCAAAGCAATTCTGAGCAACAGGGACATGGTGGGGGGTATTACAACTCTGAACCTGAAACTATACTATAAAGCCACTGTGATAAAAACTGCGTGGTACTGGTAAAGTAACAGACCCGAGGATCAATGGAGTAGACTAGAAGACCCAGAAACTACTCCAGATACACTGAGCCACCTGATCTTTGACAAAGGAGCCAAAAATCCTCAATGGAGGAAAGATAGCCTCTTTAACAAATGGTGCTGGAAAAACTGGGCTTTAACTTGCCAAACACTAAAACTAGATCTAACTCTTTCACCATGTACCAAGCTAAAATCAAAGTGGATAAGAGACCTAAATATTAAAACAGACACTCTAAACCTATTGCAAACAGGTTAGGTAAAACTCTTAAAGACACTGGCTTAGGGAAAGACTTCATGAACAAAACTTCTATAGCACAGGAATTGGCTGAGGAAATCAACAAATGGGACCTCATTCTCTTAAAAAGCTTCTACACAGAAAAGGAAACCACCAACAGTGCAAAAAGTCAATCAACAATGTGGGAAAAAAAATCTTTACCGGCTGTTCCTCAGACAAAGGGCTACTATCTAGAATATATAAAGAGCTCAAAAAAATCAGCCCACCCAAATTTAAAGACCCAATTCAAAAATAGGCATCTGAAATGAACAGATATTTTTCAGAGGAAGAAGTAAGAGCAGCTAAGAAGCATATGAAGAAATGCTCAACATCATTAGTCATTCGAGAGAGGCAGATGAAAACAACACTGAGATTTCATCTCACTCCACATAGAATGGCTGCCATTTCAGAATCAGCCAACGGCAAATGTTGGTGAGGCTGCGGAGAAGAAGGAACCCTTCTCCACTGTTGGTGGGACTGTAAACTCGTACAACCCCTGTGGAGATCAGTTTGGAGATTCCTCAAAAAGCTACGGTTGCAGGTCCCATTTGACCTGGCCATTGCCCTGCTAGGTATATACACATAAGAATTAAAAGACTCATATCACAGTGACATATGTGCACCCATGTTTATAGCAGCCCAGTTTGTGATTGCTACAACTTGGAAACAACCCAAGTGTCCATCAACTGGAGACTGGATAAAAAAGCTGTGGTTCTTCTACAGAATGGAGTATTACTCTGCCATAAAAAATGACAAGTTTGAATTATTTGTACTTAAATGGACATACCTTGAGGATATCCTCATAAGTGAAATAAATAGGGCACAGATAGGTACATATCACATCTTTTCTCTGGTATGAGAAAATAAGGATGTAAATGAGTCCTAGAATTGTATGTTATATATTGTGAAATAGAAAATGCTCAATGTTAAATAGGCAGAAGGGGGAAAAATGATGAGATTGTAACAAAAAAGTAAGGAAACAAATTTTATGTATATTAGGGGGTGGTAGGGTGGGTAGGGCTATGGGAAAAAATCAGAATTAAGTTGTGTCTTATACTGGTACAAATCCCCATTATGGAGTGTAATCATGATGCATATATGTAATGTACCAATAAAGATTTAAAAATTTAAAATAAATAAATAAAAAAATAATAATAATAAAGTATTTTTATCTTTGGTTTATCCAATCCATGGATACAGAACCTGCCCATGTAAAAGGCTGGTGGTAAGTCATGCTCGTGTACATACATGTCACATCATGAGCTTATGCTTGTATATTAAAACAAATCAAAACACCAACACACCCCCAATTTTTTAAAGTCACTCTAAAATACTATACAACATAAGGCTTTATGCATGGTTTTCCATCAGTTTGAAGTAAATAATTTGTATTTAAAAATATATGTATATTCCAATAAATAGACTGACCAAACTAGCAGAACACTTGGTGCTCACAGAAGATAGTGCAAAATAATGGCAAAAGAGGCACATATTCCTTCTTGGAAAGAAGGGATATGTCACCTGAAGCAGCCTGACAGAAACACAAAGCCATCAGCCTGGTCATCTAGGCAGGATGTGGTAAAGAGAAGAAGCAAGAGAGAAGGGAGGACACCAAGCGGCTCTTACCAGGTCTGGGGCACTGGCTGCTCTGCAAGACAAATCCTAGAAAGAAAGAAAAATATGCAGTTAGTGCATGATGTGTGGAAACTGTGGGATGTCTGGAGTCAAATCAGAACACAGAGCCCAGATTCGAAAACTTTGTCCAGCAGAATATGTACATAAGCATCTATTTGTGTATTTCACACACACACCTCACTTAATAGCACATTTTTACAGCAGAGAGAATTCCTGCCATGCTTGGATTTCAATCAGTCCACAGCTGAGGCAGTGCATTTCCAAATTACAAGCTCAGAATTTCCCATCCAGTGAATTCTGGCTAAGCACAGACTACTTGCCTCCAAATCCTAGCCCACCACTTATGTGCTGTACAATCCAAGGTAAATGACTTAATTTCTCTGTCAGGGACAACAGAAAATTGTGAGAATGAAGTGAATGAATATATTGCTGTGGTATGAACAGATTCCTCAAAAGTTCATGTGTTGAACCTTAATCCTCAAAACCATATATCAATGGCATATAGAGATGAAGCTCTCAGGAGTTGATCTGGCCATGAGGGTGGGACCACCGTGATGGCACACGATGCCCTCTGCTGTGTTATGATGCAGCAGGAAGGCCTCACTGTGTGTCAGGCACATGCTGCTGCCAGGCTACATGACTTCCAAGTCTCTGGAATGCTGAGCCCAGTGAACTCCAGTTTTTTACACATTACCCCACCTCATAGTCTAGCAAGAGAAAACGGACTACAACATGTGTGTGTAGAGAAGAGTGCCTCACACCTTGTTCAGGTCTATAAATGAGTGCTGTTATGTGGGGGAGTGGTGATCTATGGGTAGATACAATAGGACAGTTTCTTGAGAATCCTCAGTCTTTCAAAGATATTTATTTGCCTCTTTCCTTGATGCATGGCTTGGCCCCTATCTGGGGAATATTTCCCTATTGCTTAATGCTTTGCTTCACCATTGGGTGCTCACTGGCATGTTCCTCCTGCCTGGAGCGCGCTTGCACTGAAGCAGCCTGTCTCATCTTTGCTGAGATGTGTTTCAGTGACACTCCGGGTGGCATCCACCATTCATTCCTTCATTTCGTATGTATTTGCTAAATACCAGTTGTGTCCTAGGTAGGTGCAACATTCAGAGCCAGATCTGAATTCCGTGCAGCTCTGGAATTGATGGTCTGTTTTAGCATGGGGAAGGAGGAGTGTCGGGATATTCAAAGCTACCTTCTTGTGAATGGAGTCAAGGCCTACAGTATTGCTTGGAGTAACCTCCAGGGCCAGTCCAAAGAGAATATCGTCTTGGTCATTTTCTGCAGTGATAACCAAATAACACATGTTGGATATTTATAAAGAACAGAGATTTAGTTAGCTCATGGATAGTGGATGCTGAAAAGTTCAAGGTCAAGATTGGCATCAGATATCAAAAAGACTCATGAGAAATGGCTTTTATCATGGACCCAATCTTGTGACAGGTAATTTATTCTATGAATGACTTATTTAAAACTGATTTTATTGGTATATTTTATATATACATTATGATCACAATCTACATTGAACATTTGTACCCGTACATGATAAGACTTAATTCTCATTTTTCCCATTCCCATGCCCTCCTACAACCCTGTCAATGACTTATTAATCCATTCATAAGTTTGAAGTTCCATGACTCATTCTCTTCCCAAATTTCCTTCTCTAAATATCATTACCATAAACTGGTATTAAGTTTCTAACACATGAATTACCGGAAACAGGTACCTACACCATACCAAGGGCACAATAAACTTATAGAAAAGAGAATATACAGTGTGTGAAGGTTGGGAGTGAAGGTAGTTGGTAGGTTATGCCTGAGGCTCAGAAAATAAGCCTGCTTATAAAGAGTCAAGTAGTACTCAAGGTCAAAGCAATGGCAACGGTAATCCTAACATCATGGGTGTAGTTTGTACTACTGTACAACTGTTTTTCAGTAAGAACTTGAGAAAGTTGGAAGCCAGTTAAATACAACTAGTGTGACATCCAGGGTGATGTCCAAAGTGGAAAATTCATATTTGAGCCTGATAAAAACTATCACTTCTGGGAAATAAGGACAGTAACAACCATTTCTGGGGGTGAAGAGGATTACAACCCAGAAGGAAAAAAGAGGTGACCTATGACAGAAACCAATCGACCTTCACCCAGGATCCAACCCAAATAACCAGGAAGAACTGCTCGGCAGCAGAGAAGAGTAAATCACAGACACAGACCAAGAGCAAGAGACTGTAAAAGTGAGGAAGATGCACTCATTGCCCGGAACACTGCCGTGGAATCAGAGCCCAGACACTGCTCCAGCGGCTCATACCACACCATCCTTCTCCAATGTTCACAGTATGTTTCCTCTGAATCTGTGGAGCTGAGGGGTACTGGTGACACTGGAGGGATACTGATGGCTTTCACAGGCAAAGAATAAAGGATAACAAAACTGCATCTTTGGATTTAATAATAAAGTCTCACTCAATGAAGAAAATATTGTTAGATTTCAATCTGTGTTTTCAAACTGCTGACTGGTTTGACTATTTAGGTTTAGTCATGATGAGAACTAGGATATTTACCAAATGAGTTTTCCAGACAAAGTATAGGTGCTGGGACCAGATACGTTTGCTGACCAAGGTATGGGGACCAGCTTAAGGTGGGCAGGAGGGAAGGCAAGGTATGCAGGCATGAGAAGTAGTATTGTGGCTGCCTGTGCAGATGCTCTTTTTGGTATTTATAAATATTCTATATGATGCATTTTAAACTTTGGATAGTTTGAAAAATTATATTCACAAGTAGAGTCCAAGAAGACTCCATGAAACCACCCTCTAGTTTCAACGATCATCACATGTCACTACCACCATTTCACTCAGTTTACCTTCTGTTATCTGCATTTCTAAGCAGCAATCTCAGTCACTGTGACATTTTACACCTAAGTATTCCCTCAGAAAAGGAAATCACTCTTTCCTTTCTCTCTGCCTTCCCTCCCTCCCCGCTTCCTCCCCATCCTTCTTGCCTTTTTTCTTTTCTTACTGGGGACTGAATCCAGACCTTGGGCATGCTAGGCAAGTACCACAGAACTGGTTACATCCTCAGCCCTTTTGATTTTTTACTTTGAGGCAAAAGCTCACTAAGTTGCCCAGGCTGGACTCAGCTATTGATCCTCCTTCCTCTTGAGGCACTGGGATTACAGATGTGGGCCACCATACCTTGTGATACTTTCCTCTATAATTGCCACACCATTATTGCACTGAGCATTATTATAATTATACCTAAATTAATCCTTTAGTCCCATGACATGTTCACCACAATTCCCAAATTTACCAAAGATGTTGTTTCAGAAATTTGTGTTTAACTCTGATCTCAGAGGTCATTCCTCACAGAAACATCTAGAACTCACATCTCACCTGAAAAAGAACAAAGTTCCACTCAAAATGGCAGAAAGTAATGCTTACTGAGTAGAAATGTTTACAGCAAAGAATAACCTGGAATAAATACCTCTGTTTGTGTCTATACTTCAAATGGTTTTTTAGGATATGCTTAGTCTTAAGTGAGACTCAGGA
>PVIR01040621.1:0-13245 GCA_004026965.1 Petromus typicus | reverse complement strand
AAAAATCTACTGTGAAGTTCTTAAAGGGTACGTTTTTTAAATATAAGAATTCTGAACATTGAAAATAAAAAGATGAGAAAAGATAGATCTTTCCAGTCCCCATAAAAATAAAGCTGACTTTATCATATTAACATTAAAAATCAAATCAAGGCAAGAGACACTATGTGAGGTAAATAAAAATATTTTCTAGTAACAAAAGAAAACCAGGAGACTATTACAATGAACAGAACAATCACAGTCAGAATAATTTTTTTAAAAAATTAACCTAACTTTTAATCACAAAATGAATTAAGAAATCCACCTCAAAAACTAGTCTTAAGCCAGAATTGAGTCATTGGAAATTGCTCAAAAATTTTGGGGAAAAATAATTCTAAACATTAATCTTCTACAAAAGAGATAAAAACAGAGCATAAATTAATTTGTTCTATAAAATTTAAAAATGCTAGAAAGGGAATTCATTAGCCAAGCTCTGATAAGATCATGTAAGCAAAAATTCTTTAATAAAATATATACCATATTAAATTCAACAATATATAAAAAGGGTTAATTCCAGATGTTTTTAATTTAAGTCAATGTGAGTCACTTTTACAGCAGATGCTAGTACTCCATGCATCCCCTCTCAGATGTTTTTGCCATTTTCCTGTCTACTTAATGAGATACACTGTCAGAAAGATGCCCTCAGGCTGCTGATACCCTAATGCAGAGTCTAAAGTCCCAAGGAAATTCTTTCCCATGCCCTGAAATCCTTTACCATATCTAAGAGGTTTAGGGAGTTTAAATAATATGCTTTCACTGTACTAGAAGGAAATGATCCTGAGATGTTACTTATGCAATAGACTTCCCCTACCAAAGTGATATAAAGTTATCCATTTTAAAGTTAGCTTAATGTTTCACCTATATGTAGTTAAATGTACACTTTCTGGTATTATTTCTGCAAGAAATATTTTTAATGAAAGTTTTCAAATCAGCATTTCATTCAGTCCCCATCTGAGGAAATCCAGCCTAAGACATGGACATTTAAAAAGAAAGACAGACTAAATCACATGACAAACTTAATAGCACAGAAAAGTACTTAATATAATTAAAAACCTATTAAAACTTTAACATACTAGAAAAACAAAGAAAATTCAGTCTTGATAAACAAATATGTACCAGAAAGCCATAGCAAACATGCTATTTAAACATTTAATCATGTTATAGAAACACTTTATTTAAATTAAATCAAATTACTTTGATATACAAAAACATAAATACTTTGTTATTAATAAGACATTAGGTAATGTTTTGATAGTTGTATGCACTGTGTAAAATTTAAATCAAGTTAAACATATTTGGATTTGTGTTCTCAAGCACTTAAGATACTAGAAAGGTTACTTCTCCTTTGGGTAAAACCATTTAATGATGTAGATGGCTTATAAACTTCCTATTCCGGTGAACCACACCATTTTTTCCACATTACAATAACTTCAAGTTATCTTCCTTGTCTATTTAAGTTTGACCACAGAAACCATTACTTTGATAATTTACATTCATTTATTCAATTTGAGCAGCACCCGAATAATCACACACTGCACATGCTAATGATGAAATCCTACCTGACACTGAACCAAATGAATTATGAAGGAAACAGCATTTATTGAAATCCTTCCTAGTCAGGTATTATGTATAATTAAAAATTCTATAAAATAAGTTCTATCACTATATCCATTTTAGAGATTTAGGAAATTATATCTTTGGGAGAATAAACAATTTGCCTGATATCACAAATCTAAGAAACAACATGATTAAAACTCAAGATTTTTTTCCCCATATTTGGCCATATTCTAGCCATAGTATCATAGAATAATCAATTTAAGCATGTTAACTGTAAGTTTTAAATTTGTATCAACTCATTAAATGTAAATCAAGTCCCTGTAGATATTTCATTTGAGTAGATATTAGTCCACTAAAACTTTAACAGTAGAGTTCATTCATATCATTCTAGATGCCTGACCTTGTGAAAGAATGAATGAATAATTAAGTAAAAATGCATCCATTAATTTACAAATATTTTACCCATTTCAAAAAGAAATTTTAAAAACTATTTGTAAGAATTTATTTTAAGTATTGGCTGATAATTGAATAGAAAGAATCCTACCAAAAGAAATTTAGGGAGTTCAGTACAGTCACTCCTATGAAGGAAGCAAAGACACTTAAACTGAAAACCTATATCCAGTAATATGTCTTTGATCTGCCCAACTCTGAACTTGCTATTGAGTTTAATCTTTCTTGTGAAATATCTCTGTGTGGGGCCGGGGATACAGCTCAGTGGTTCCGGCGCCTGTCTTGCAAAGCACAAGGACCCGGGTTCGATCCCCGGTAAGCACATAACAATACTAGGTGTGGAGACTCACGCCCAGCAGCAACCAGTACCACATACCACAGTGCCGGGCGTGGTGGCTCACGCCTATAATCCCAGCACTTGGGAGGCAGAGGCAGGAGGATTGCTAGATGTGAGTTTGAGGCTGAGCTGAGTGCCAGCCTGAACCACAAAGCGAGATCCTGTCTCAAAAAACCTTAAAAAAAAAAAGAAAGAAAGAAAAGAAATAGCTCTGTGCAGATATGTGATATTTCAAAGTGCTATTCCCATTAATTTGAAGCAGCCACTGTACTGGCTGGACATTCTGATGAAATGATAAAAACAAACCTCCTAAACTCTGAGCTGTCTATTTCTATGTAATGAATGAAATAGATGTTCCTTGAGCCTCACTTTATTGAGAATTTCTAATGCAATTCAGTTTGCCTTTTTGAAGGGAGACCAAAGATATGTAAGTTATGTGTGAGTACGGGAACCACTGTAGTAAAACATCAGTGCTCCAGTGTGAACCTCTGGTGAGACCTAACAAAAAGATCCCCAGCTACTGTGAGCACCCTTCCCCTCCTTGACAGCTATTTCCCTCACTGGTTTGGCCTCAATCAAAGACAAGCATCTTACTCAGTGCTATGATTCCCCAAAGATGACAGCATTTCTCATGACAGGATGCACACTTGGACACATTTAGACAGAATTTGAAAGATCATGTCAGCTCTACAACACCCAGCAAGACTGACTAAGGCCTTAGTTCTAAATTTACAGCTGGTGACTTCTTTCTTTGCCACATCCTGCCTTCCTTGCTTTCTTTTGGGAATATTTCCTAAGAATACTTCTCGGTACCATTTTGTATGTAGACATGCACATCAGAATCTATTTCCAGTAAATTCAATCTAAGCTGAATTTCTTTTTCTATTAATAAATTTAGTTTATTGGTACATTTTAGAAATATATTATGATCACAGTGTTCATTGAGAATTTGTACCTGTGCATGACATATCTTGATTTTTATTTTTCCCATTCCCTTGCCTTCCAGTCAATCCCCTATATACATAAGCTACACATAAGTTTTGTTTTGGGTTTTTCCTTTTTATCATCAATTTTTTTCTTTCCCTTTTTTTGCTTTCCCCTGCCACACCCAGTTCCTCTTCCCCTTTGAACTTTTTCTTTCTATTTCACCATACCTACTATACATTTTGAACCTCATTTATACCTTCAGTATCTCACACCAGAAAAATGATATAGTATGTACACATCTGAATCCTCTTTCTTTCATTTATGAGTATGGCCCCAACATGCATCCACTGAACTTTAAATAACCTAGGGCTCACACATTCTGACATCTGTCTTAAGATTTTATTAAGCAATTGATGTTCTATTTAGTAACAGTATTTTTAGGTTTTCTTTCTTACTTGAAATCATGTTAAATTTCTCTTCATTTCTTTTAAAATTAATTTTATTGGTACGTTTTATACATAATGATCACATTCAATGCTGAGAATTTGTACCTGTCCATGATACATCTTGTTTCTCATTTTTCCTATTCCTCTGCCAACCCTGCACGGTCCATCCCCTATATATATAAATGTTGTTTCCCCTTTCAATATCAAATTTTGTCTTTCCTTTTTTCACTTTTCCCTAATACCCCCTTTCCTTTTTCATTTTGAACATTTTCTTCTTTTTTCACAATACCTAATATACATTTTGGTTCTCATTTACACTGTCAGTTTCTCATACTAGAAAACTGATGTGATATTTATGTTTGTGTCCTATTTATTTCACTTATGAATATGTCCTCAAGGTACATGCATTTGAGTATAAATGACTAACATTTATCATTTTGTTTTGAGACAAGTTTCGCTTTGCAGTTCAGACTGGCCCTGAACTCACTATCTAGCCCAGGCAAGCCTGGACTCCTGGAAATCCTCCTGCCTCTCCCTCCTAAGTGTTGAGATTACAGGCATGAGCCACCACACCCAGCACTGTGATATGTGGTACTGGCGACAGGACTCAGGACCTTGCGCTTTCCAAGCAGATGCCAAAATCACTGAGCTAAATCCCCGACCTCAAATATATTATTCTTTATGCCTGAGTAATACTCTGTTTTATTTTTTAAAAATACATATCTTTTTTATCTGTCTCCTGTTGATGGGCATTTGGACTATTTCCAAGATTTAGCTATCACCAACTGAGCTGCTATAAATATGAGTGCACATATGTGGCTATGATATGAATCTTTTAATTCTTTTGTGTATATACCTAGCAGAGTTTAATGGGACTTTTAATCCTAATTTTTTGAGGAATCTCCACAGAGGTTGCACCAGTCTACATTCCTACCAACAGCAGAGAAGGGTTCTTTCCCCCCAGAGCCCTGCCAACATTTGTTGTTGGTTGAATATGTGATAACAGCTATTCTTTGTGGAGTGATATAGAATTTCAGTGTTGTTTTCATCTGCATCTCTCAAATAATGAGCGACCTTGAAGATTTCTTCATATGTTTCTTATCTACCTTTGCTTCTTTATCTGAAAAGTATCTATTCATTTCAGATGCCTAGTTTTAAATTTGGTTCTCCCAATTTCTAATTTTCTAACAACTCTGGCTTTCCATACTTAACTTACATGTTGTGGGGGTTAGAAGCAGGACGGGAGCCATGATGGATGTTTTGCTATAGTTTAGTCCTTTCTTCTTGGTATCAGCTGTTCAACATTTTGACGTATCAGAATTCAGTACTAATAACTTCTCCTTATGAAACTAAGGTAAACTCTTAAAGAAATATACTAAAAGGAAAAGACCTCTTTAATTGAGAGTAGAGACAATGAAAGTAATACATTTGAGCCTTGTAGAGTTCTGTAATAAAGTCAAAGATGTCCCCAAAATTCAAAGGTAATATATAATCTAGTTAAAAAAAAAAGCCCTGTAAGCTATGCTCAGTCAAATTCTTCTCCTGAAATTACAGTAGAGTCATATAAATAAAACATTGGTTCAAAATCTGAGAAGTTAGGTCTGGGAATTTAGCTCAGTGGTTCCGGCGCCTGTCTTGCAAGTGCAAGAATCCAGGTTTGATCCTCGGTAACCACACACAACAGTGGGCATGGAGACTCACCTTCAGCAGCAGCCAGTACCACATACCACAGTGTCGGGCATGGTGGCTCACGCCTATAATCCCAGCACTCGGGAGGCAGATGCAGGGGGATTGCTGTGATGTGAGTTTGAGGCTGAGCTCAGGGCCAGCCTGGACTACAAAACGAGACCCTGTCTCAAAAAAAAAAAAAAAAAAAAAAAAAAAAAAAAAAAAAAAAAAAAAAAAAAAAAAAAAAAAAAAAAAAAAAAATATATATATATATATATATATATATATATGAAGTCAAATGTTACAGACCACTACAATACCCAGGAAGTAACAACTCTGAACACATTTTATTTTCAACAATGCATGAATAATAGTTCTGGGCAGGGACAGGAGAAATGGAAGAAGCAACTATAAACAGTGAAGAAAAATCTCAGCTGAACTTTCGCTCTCAGGAAGATTAACTGAGCCTGCGTTTTGGCTGACTAACATCATCTGTATTATCATTTGTGTTCTTTCTAAATATTTAACATTAAATATTAAAAGCAAATTCAACTATAATCTAAGATGCATTTAGTAATATTAAAATTTACACAGATTATAAAATAGTATAATAGAATTCCATATATCTAACAATAGATTTAATAGCTATTAGAATTTTATTATATTTAGTTCACAAGTTTTTCATACAAATAAAAATAGCTAAATCTTTACTATTCTTATCCATTTATTCTATTTCCATCTACAAAAGAAAACATGAATTATATATATTGTACTCCTTGGATAGTTTGTATTTTTAAACATTTATACTCTTTAAATGTATAAATAATATCATGAAATATTTATTTTTTAAAAGCTAGTTTTTTTATCATGTTCATATATGTAGCTAAGTATTGATATAATATGTACCTAATATTTTAATTAGTATATATCCCAATGGGAATAAATATTTACTTGACCACGGTATAGTCATGTTGTTAAACTTTTTTTTTTTAATCTTTATTGGTACATTACATACACGCATCATGATTGCACTCCATAATGGGGATTTGTACCAGTATAAGACATAACTTAATTCTCATTTTTTCCCATAGCCCTACCCACCCTACCACCCCCCCCATATAGGTTGTTAAACTTTTAACACACATATATTGACTTAGGAAACACTTTTGTCTTATGTAAATGAGGACAAATAATTAGAAATAAAATTCCTGGATTAAACATTATGCATATAATTCTTAGAGGATGCTGACAATTGTTCTACATAATGATTCAATCAATTGATACTCTCATTAACACTGCATATCAATTCACCATTTCCCCCACCTGACAAACATGATACTAACCTGAGCATAAAACAGCACTTGGCTGTAATTTTAATTTTATAAAATGCCCCCACCATTACAGTTTAGCATGTTTATTGGATTCTAGAGTTATCTTTTGTATTATTAACATGTTAATATTATTTATTTAATATTTGTTCATTTGTTTTCAATGTGTAAGAACTTTTACATAACATAAACATAGTATATATATATATATGTATATATACATAGTTATATTATGTACATATATATATACTATATATATATATATAGTTATATCATATACATCTTTTCTTATATATAACTTTTATTATGCCCTTTGGTAAAATATTTTTTGCATTTAATAAAGTCAAATTGTTTCATATTTTTCCTTTCAGGCTTATAATTTGTATATAAGAGTGATTAAAAAATAAACACTCTGGAGAAACCAACCAGGATTAAAAACTCAGCTTGCCACATGCACTAGGTCATGTTTTTGCAAGTTAAATGCTACTTCTTTATTTGAAAATAAAGTACTAATACAATATTTCTAAGTTTGCTATAAGAACTCAACTGCAAAAGTCAAGTGCTTAAAACAATGCTTGGAATACTATTTTCAGCGAACATTAGTGGTTTTTACTGTTGTAATTATTAATAGTATTACTATTACTATTCTAAAGAAGAAAAAATGTTTTCAATATCTTTAGGTTCAATTTTGCTTTTCACTTTTGGGTATTTTAATTGATTAGACTGTTAAGATATGAGAAAGGAAAGTAAATGTATATTTTCTTAAACTATCATAACCAAGATCATCTGTTGAAATATCCATTAGTTCTCCACTGATGTGTAATAAAATCTTTTTATATTTCATATAATCTTGTTTATTGTGTCTCCTCCCCTACTGGTCTATATCCTCAGGTGAATACTGCCTGGATTTCACTACTAAAACTTTTTTCAGTATATATTACCTATAATGAATCTCCTTTGTTATTATTACATTTTGAAAATTTATTAATGCTTCTTGGGAAATTAGTATTCATATAAATTTTAGGCTGAGATAATTAAAAGTATATGAAAAGTATTAATATTTTTTAAAATTAAGAAAATCTACATTTTTTTCTTATTAAACCTTCATAAATATCAATGTAGCCCAGATATCAGGCTCAAATATAAGAAATTCCTTTGTTTTAATCCATTTGATATTTAAATAGCCACACATAAAATCTTATTTTCTTCCTATTTATAAATGAAAATATGATCTTGCTCTGTATGCCAGCAGGATGTAAATCAAGACTTATTTTTGTATGAGCTTGTAGGCCTATTGAAAACAAAACGTTATGAAGCAACAATACAATTCGGTAGAATTATAATGAAGAACGGTCACATGGTAAAATGGAAACAAAATAAAGTGTAAAAGAAAAATATGCAGGTTCTAAAAGAGGAAGGGAAAAGTCATGCTACAGAAGGTCATGATTAATGAGAGGAATCAGAGCTTTCATGTGGATTGGGCACTTCAACTACACATTTACTCTTTGAGTAAAGGAGATAAAGAGTGACAGGTGATAAGAGCCCCAAGATAAAGGCAATTTTAAAACAGTTTGACAAAGGGAGTACAGTTTGTATGTTCAAATGATGCTATGGAAGTAGAGATTTTGAGGGGCCAGACTGGAGGCAGGTAGAACAGCACAGAAGCTACTACCATAGCTCAAGCCAGATATGATACGTATGATTGAAGTAGGTGTTGACGTGCTGGTGAAAAACAACAGAAAAACTGACTTAACAAAGGCAAGACTTATTTTGATTTAAACATAAAAGCAATGTGATAAAAACAAAAAGGTTCCCTTCTTCACTGAATAATTTCTACGGCCTTATAACATGGCCTTACACTAGTGCATATGGTAAGTCATGCTTTCTGCATCATAATAAACTGAAGTTCAAAAAAGAACCACAGCTGGAATTAATATTTCTCCATTTATATATTTTAATTGAACTAGAAGAATGCTAGCCTTATTGAAATGCTTTCCAACTGTTTTCAGGGGTCTCCAAGAGATGTCTCACATCTACTTTTGAACATAAGCTCCCTTAGACATTGTTCTCTTCTGCTTCTGTTTCAGCTGCCCATAGTCAATCTGATCCCCCAGCCAAGACCTACAATACGTAAGATGACAATGTCTGCAAAAGGTGTCATTGCTCATGAAACTTGTCCTGATTGGTGATGAGGATCCTAATATCTGCTCTTAAAGATATTGATGTTCGACCACAGGGCATCTTTGCCTGATACCACTGAAGCCATTTATGTCCTATTTCCTTTGAACATGGAGCCAAAGCTGTTACTCCCAATACCACCAACATTTTCCCTCAGGCTCTTAAATGCATTTAGTTCTTGATACATTGAAGTGTTATGTTACTGTATGTCCCCAGTAGTACTTAAGATTGATTGTAAGAAAGCTGTAGGGGAAGGCAACTACAAAGAAGCATTAGATATCATATTAAGAACCAGTTTATCTTTCCAAATTTGGCCACAGTTCTTGAAAATAACAAGGGAATGTTGACTCTCTTTGCTTCTGAAAGAGAAATTCATCCTAAGAATAGTTCACTTTTTTTCTTCTTCAGATTACTAGTGATCCAGCTGGGGTGGAGAGAGGACTGTACCACTGAGCTGTATCCCCAACCTCTTTTATTTATTTTTTATATTGAGGTAAAGTATCAATATATATCCCAGGCTGGCTTTGAACTTACAATCTTCCTGTCTCAGCTTCCAAAGAAGCTGGGATTATAGAGATGTGTCATTGCACCTAGGGAAAGTTTTTTCTTAGTATATGAAAACCCCTAATTCCTTCACTAAGAACTCATCTTCATATTCTTACCTACACAAACAATTTAAGCTTCATTTAAAAACTCAATTACATATTTTACATGGAATAATTAAATTTATTCAATATGGAAGCTGGGGGAGTAGCTCAATAACAGAATGCAAAGTTGGGATGAGCTAGGTTCTGCAACCAAAGCTTGAATCACTGTATCAAGCAATGATTACCCCATGCCACAATCCTTTAAAAGTTTTTGTTCATTCCAAAGAACTAGAGTCTTTAGCAATATGGTCATAAACACCCTTTATCTAATCGGAAGTTTTTATTGATAATTAAGTTTTTGGGTGACCATTTGCTACAGTGAGAGAACACTCACCAATCTTTGAAAATATTCATCCACCATTTGAATACCCTGAGGCTCATAATATTGTTAGAAAGAAATAAATTTTAATCTTACAGATTCACCCATTAGATATTAGTCTTCATCTTTAAGTAGCAATGTTTCAGATTTAAAGTTCATGAGGATACCTTTAAAGGCAAGAATTAGGCAGAATGATCCTGATAAAAATGCATTAAACACATTGAATCTTCTCACTAAAACCATGAAACTAGGTTGGAGGGTGGGGTAAAAGAAGCAATAGGGAGGACTCTGTCTACCAACCTGTCAGGATATGGCCCAATTATCCATTTATGTGTAACCAGTAAGCACAAAATTTAAAATGTAGGACAAAAAATAAAAACAAAGTAAAAGGAAGTCAGTAGAGGGTATCTCAGAGTGTGGAAGTATCCTTCAAATTTCACTTGAAAAACTTTTGGGTTTTTTTTGAGACAGGGTCTCGCTTTGTAGTTCAGGCTGGCCCTGAGCTCAGCCTCCAACTCACATCTCAGCAATCATCCTGCCTCTGCCTCCCCAGTGCTGGGATTATGGATGTGAGCCACCACGCCCCACACTGTGGTATGTGGTACTGATTGCTGCTGGGGCCGAGTCTCCATGCCCAGTTATTGTATGTGGTTTACCGGGGATCGAACCCCAGCCCTTGTGCTTGCAAGACAGGTGCTGGAACCACTGAGCATTTCCCCAGCCTCTTAAAAGACTACCTTAACCAAGGCTTTGTCTCTGAGAGTTATAATGCATAGTTACTTCCAACAGTATTGTAAAAGAAGACTAATCACCAAAGATAATTTCATAATTACAGGATTATTTTTACTTTTCTTCCTACATTTTAAAATTATGAAATATTTCAAAAGTAAAGTAAGGAGGGGTTCTAACATCAATTCTTCCTCACGATTAGAAGTCATGAGATTAAACTATTATAACACTTGCTTCCAATCTTTTTTCTGAAAGAAACATATTCTTAAAATAGGATGAAGTATCATAGTATATCACTACTGATTTATTTTTTTCCTTCCACTGTTGTAGAAATAAACTCTATTCTCATTTAAAGGTTTATTATTATATAGTATATTTTAAACTTTTACTACATATATACCTAGAAAACTATATGCTTTGCATATTTAAACATTTCACATGTATATATACATATTCAATAAAAAATAGCTTTTATTGATCAAAACTAAAATGATACTTATAACTTTAATTAATTTAACTACTGTCTTTTTGAATATTGATAAATAGACTATAAGTTATGTTTTATCGTCTTCCAGTAATGGACATTATTATGATGTAACATTGTCTTATTCTTAACAAAGAAAAGTTTATGCTTTCTTGAAAAAGAAGTGATCTCTTCACATTTCTAAAGCTATTACATAAAGTTATTTTGTAAATTGTATATAATGTAATCATTTAACTGTAATAATTCATCTGTGTTCTCATCAACATTTAGGATTATCAAACTTCATAATTAATGCCAACCAACCAAATGTATAAGATTAGCTTGCTGTTTTCATTTGTGTTTCCTCGATTATTAGATAAACTGAATATGTTTAATGATTTTAGCACTGAGTTATAGTTCTTCATAACCTATCTCAGAGAATTTACATATCATTTTTATTAGGATTATTTTATTCTGAGATTATGTGCTATAAGTGTCTTCGGTCTTGGTTTTTAAGTAATTTTTTAAGTTGACTGCAGTACAATAAATGTATTGAAACAAATAATTTTGCATAAAAAGTGGGTTTATTCTACATTGATATGCATATATACATAACAAAAGTTCAGGTGAATCATGAAGGAAATAAAGTATTAAAGGCCTTTTCAAGAAAATATAACAGCTGTCTTTCTGAAAAGACATATAAAGCAAAAAGGAAGTGACTTAAAATGTCATATGAATATTTAAATTCTTAAAGGACCACAAAAGTGAAACTCACAATTTTTCATTTCTAATTTTAATAATAGAAGAAAACTACTTAGTCATAAAAATAATCTAAAAAACTTGGTTCAGAATAGTCAATAAAACAATCTCAAAGTTTAAATATGTGTTAAATATAACTAATAAATATAGAAATGAGCCAATACAAATAAGTTCAAAATTTAAAACAACAGATAGGGCTGATGAGTAAATAGATGGAAAATATTTAAAAAGTGATGAAAATCCTAAAAGATACTTAACTGGAAAATTCTATATATGACTATTCTCTATGTAAAAAAAGTCTATCAGAAATGAAAATATGACAGGTTAACCTTAACAGCAAAATGGGCATTAATGAAAACAGAAGATATATTTGCTCAGCGGCAGGGAAACAGAAATGATCCAAATTGAATAAGTAACTCTGAGAAAGTCTTAGTCAAGCAAATAGAAGTAAAGACAAAATTTCTGTTTGAAGATTTCCCAGCAAGGCCAAACGAGTTGCCACCGACACTATCCCCTCCCCTGTAACCGCCTTAGAACTTCCCACGGGACTGTGCACTTGGCCAGGGCAGCCGGGGGGATGCAAAACAGCCGCAGCTGAGACAAATCCTAACTCATCCTGCTTCGCAGTTATAAAACTCTTCCTTCTATTTTCCTATCATCAATAACAATTTCACTTTGGGAAGTAGGCCCCACTACCAGCATCCGGAGAAAGATTCAGTGGAGAAGGAAATGAATACTAGGATATCATAACATAAATAATTTTATTATCAGAATACTTTCCCACTGAGTGCTCACAAATACATTCTTTAAGTTTTAAGATACTGGAACTAGAAAATCTTTTTTGTTTTTTTGTTTTTTTGGGTTTTTTTTGAGACAGGGTCTCACTTTGTGGTTCAGGCTGGCCCTGAGCTCAGCCTCCAACTCACATCACAGCAATCCTCCTGCCTTTGCCTCCCGAGTGCTGGGATTACAGGCGTGAGGCACCACGCCCGTCACTGCGGTGTGTGGTGCTGATTGCTGCTGGGCGTGAGTCTCCACGCCCAGTATTGTTATGTGGTGACCGGGATTGAACCCTGGTCCTTGCGCTTGCAAGACAGGCGCCGGAACCACTGAGCTATATCCCCGGCCCTAGAAAATCTTAAGGGAAACAATTATGGGCAATAAAACTGTTTACTCATAATTGGAAATTTCGAGTGGAATCTGGAGTACAAGTTAGTCACATGTGGGTTTTCCATATCCCAACAGGGGGCACTGGAAATGAGCAGGCACAGCAAATACTGTTCAGCTGTGGATCCTAACTGAACAACAAAACAATCTCCCAGATTATATCTTTAAATTTTTAGTTAGTCAAATTTTTAATTAAACTATGTTTATATTATATTCTTCAAAAGTATTATTTCA